>JAIUZE010002121.1:0-41827 GCA_022085475.1 Heliosperma pusillum
AATATAAACATCATAAAATTTGAAACCAAAAATTTTGTACATTCTGTAAAAATTCCAGGAACTATAAAAAAAAAAATTTGCTCAAAAAATTTAAATTAAATTTATGAACAAATAGCTTTGTATTTAATGGTTTTATCAAATAAAAACATTAGATATAGTAAAACAGTGAAACAAATTATGAAATTTCACCAAGAGTATCAACATCAGAATTTAAAATGTACAAAAAATTTTCAAGACCATAAATGGACGTTTCAATTGTATGAACATTATAATCTCATATTATCGACCTTTATCGTATAAAAAATCAATGAACGCAATTACATAAGTAAAAGGTCTCTAATGTTCAACATACACTATGTATAAACTTGCATGTGAGATCATATTAAAATTTCATGGCCAAAATCAACATGCAACTATTTTTAGTTAACTTTTAACTCATAAAATGCATGTTAACTCGGTTTAAACGCCAAAAATCAAAATAAATAGCAAATTAATCCCTAAAATCACGAAATTAAACCACAAACATTTTGAGGTCAGTAGGTATACATGCACCAAAACATTTCGTCAGAATCGTATTTTAACTCAAAATCTTTGATTTATTAGTTATCTTATAACTTTAATAAAAAATGTCCAAAATGAACATGCATGCTACAAGCTAGCTCTGATACCACATGAAAGTCTATATACCTTAATTAGACTCATCTAATTAGTTGCTAAATTACTTGTTAATTTAGTATTTAATGATCTATGTAACATGCATGCAAATATAAAGACATTTATATAAAAGAAGAAATTTCCTCACATTGATATGGAAAATATATGGGCACAACAAGAACTCCTTCTTGTTGTTCTTGAGCTACAAATATGGATGAACACAAGTAATCTCCAAAGTAGAAGATCTCCTCTAAGTTGCACCAAGATGAACCAAACAATCTACCCTTATTATTAACTAGATAATAAGATAGATAATATACTACTAATATTAGACTATATTACTACACTAGTAATACTTAGGAGATATTAGTATATGAGAGTTGTAGTGAGAAGATGAGTTTTGAGAGATGAATGATAAAATAAGCAAGAATGAAGAAGTGAATAAATTGAACAACAATTGCTCAATTTATAGCCACAAGGGCCGGCTCTTTCATCACCCAAGAGTGATTTTTTTCTTCTTATTTTATTGCCATGCAAAGTGGTAATGTGTTGTAGTGAATAAAATGATTTCATGTTAACTATTCATGTCATAAGCACATGTTGCTTGTGAGTGTGAATAAGAACAACCATCATCACCAACAACTACAAACCAACCGGCCATGTGAGCCTCATTTTGATCCATTTTGATTTTTGATATTTGTCCCACAAATACTTATTAATCATATGCTTAATTATCTTGTATAATTAAGTTTTAATTTGATCATATAACAATTATATGACACAAATAAATGAATAATATGTACTTAACATTTTAAGTAGTATTCTACCATTATATCAATATATAATGGGTCCCACAATGCTTAGTTAATTTATTTTACAACTCTTTGTAAATTTAATTAACTAATTACCTCTATCTCAAAACCTCAACTAATTTAGTAATTTAACGATTAATTACTAAGTTAAATCTTATTTCATCGTATTAAAATAAGATATAAATTTATTAGTCAATTATCGCATAATTGAAAAATAAGTTTAATCGAATTTGAGTTCTTAACTCAATTTCTAACAATTAACTCTCGTACATATCGAATATATGTAATGTACGAATTAACTGTATCGTATACAAATAATTAGTTACTATTTGGATTTCATCCTTTAGGTGTGACCGAAAGGGATCAGTTGATCACCGCCGTCAAACGACAATACCGTCAAACTCTAGTCAGCCAACCGTTATTGATTTACGTTAATCAACTGACTAATCATATATATAGTCAATAAATATCCCAATTATATTCCATAATAAGATTTATTATGTGGCGCACTATTGTGGAGGACACCTACTCCAACAGATAAATTGTTTCTATCACATGCTTGTATTGGTTTATTAATCTTTGTTATTTGGCCAATTGCATTGATTAAATTTGTTAATTCATTCTATAAGTCGAGAGGCACGGAATCGGATTAGACTAAGCATGTGTAGTAGGACGACTCTAGTCACAACAAAAGTTCTCTAAGACTCGACCTAAGGTTGACACTAATATCGAGAGATGGGTGTCTTTAGCCTAAACAATTAAACAATATTAAGAATCCCTATGTTTAACATGAGCATTAACGTATTTGCATGAGTGACCCGACTCCCCTAGACTCTTTTAATATTATTGAATTTACATCATAGTTAGCTAAACATCAAACCAATCCAAACCATTAAACCGACTTTGATAGTAGTCCATTCATAGCATTTCATAACGAAATTCCCGTCTCCTTGTGTTCGACCCCTCGTACTACATTTATTTGTGTCTAGGGAAATTTATGTTTGCATAGGTGTGCGATATATCCTATCAAATTTTGGCGTCGTTGTCGGGGAAACGGTTTTATTTCGTTTTTGATTTGTAGACTTCTATCATTTTTCTCTTGTCTTTAGGAACACTTGTTCTTTGAGACCGTACTTACAATTTCCTTGAAGATTGTTGCCTTATGCCCAGGTCTTCTTGTGAGGAATAATTACTTTCACTGGATTCCGAGCCCGAGAAAACCTTTCGTAGAAGACGACGCTTTTGGAAAGAAGTAAAAGACGCCTCTTCTCTCGTGCAAGCTGAAAGTGTCAGAAAGGCTTACTTAGACGATCTGGAAAATCTTGAAAAGGAGGAGGTTTCTAGTTCATCATCATCACCACCACCCTCACCAACTAGTATAATGGTGAAACTTTCCAATCATTCCAAGCCCACCGCGGCTATGCTTCTGGCCGGTATCACCACCACTCAAATTACCGCTCCGGAATTCGAGATCAAACCAGCTTTCATTACCCTTGTGGAGAGGAAGCAATTTGGGGAAAGTCCTTTGGAGGATCCCAATTTGCATGTGCAAAACTTTTGTGACTATTGCTCCATGATTCGCCAAACGGGTGTCACTCAAGCCCAAATTAGGGAAATACTTATCCCTTTTTCTTTGAAGGGGAAGGCAAAAGTTTGGATCAATAGCCTTGATCGTGCCACCATGGGAGTGACAAATTGGGAGACATTGGCTCTTGCTTTCTATCAAAAATTTTTTCCACCCGAGAAAACTCAAACTTTGAGGAGCCAAATCACGGGATTCCGTCAACAAGCTCTTGAGAGCTTATATGAAGCTTGGGAGAGGTACAAGGAGCTCCAAAGGCAATGCCCACACCATGGGTTGGATGCTTGGTTCCTTGCCATAACATTCTACAATGGGTGTTGTGCCGAATCCCGAAGAATTCGTGATTCCGCCAACAATGGGCGTTTTCAAGAGATGGACACGGATATTGCTCATGCCACCATTGAATCCATGGCGATCCACGATGCCCAATATGTTAATTCCCGGAGTGCACCCATCCAAGGAGGAGAGGTATTTGTATGTTTCTTAAACTCGATAGTAGACATTTCTAATATCATATAATAAATAGTTTACCCTTAAACTAAATAAATCTAATGCATGCATAACAAAAGAATTAGAAGAAATAATTTCCTTACATTGATTATATGGAAATGGGCACAATATTTGAACTCCTTTCAAATATTGATCTTGAGCTAGTAAGATGAGGATGAATTCCAAGTTCTTAGTATAAGAACACCCCAATTAGTTGCACCCAAGACTACCCTTAATCTCTACAAAATACTACACTAGTATTAAAAATAGTAGAAGCCCTTATTATGAACTAATAGATATATTACTACCCTTAGTAATGATATTATTAGTGTAGGAACACAAGAAGAATTTCTCAAATTTCTTTTAGTGAGAGATAGAGATTTTGTAGAAAGATAAGCATACATGCAAAAATGAGATGTTATGGAATATATTAAGAGGGAAAAACAAGCCCTCTTGGCCTTGTTAAAACCGGTCACCCACACCCCACATGGGTGGGGTGTTGTCACTTCCAATTGTTCTTAACAATGTAAAAAGGTTGAGTGTTGGTAATAGTTTTGGGTATGATTATGTCTAATTCCTAATTAGAATAATACACAAAAATAATCACCCTTTTGTACACTACCAAAACCGGTGCACCCTTGTAATATGGGTGTCCATTTTATTTTTGCAATTTGTCATTTGTCACAAGTGTGACATGTGACATGTAACATGTAATTTTGCTTATAAATGTGCATTTAACCAATTTAAATGCAATTTCATAACAAATAAATTAGACTTAACATTTTAAGTCACATTTTATAATTACATGTAAATAAAATGGGTCCTCTCATATTTGGTTAAAAATAATCTACAACAGTTTGTAATTATAATCGACCAATTTAACTTATCTCAAATGTTTCATAAACATAATGCATTCTTAGTAATATAACAATTAAATTACCAAAATGAATCTTATTTAATCATATTACAATAAGATATATTTCTCACTCACAATTTAAACTTGGTTCATTTTAAGGGATTAATTAATTTGTATCACTATACAATTAATTAATGTACATGATTAGGGGATTGTCCTTTAGGTGTGACCTCAAGGGATCAACTGATCACCACCGTCATACGACAGTAACGTCAAACTCAATTGAGCCAATCGTTACCGATTTATGTTGACCAGTTGACTATAATATTCATCATCCCTTTGTATTCTTATTATTGAGATTTAATTATGTGATCGCACTATTGTTGAGGACATTTACTCCAACAATCTCCCACTTGTCCGAGACAAGTGTGCGTCACCAATTCTCTTATCCTATTACAATATCTCCCACTCAATGCAAGGTGTCTTGCAGGTCGTACTTGCATTTGATCATATCAAGAGTGGTTTCCTCGATCTGGAGAGTAACTGTCTGACCGGAATTATCTACCATAGATATCTTCCGAGTGTGGCCACGCATTTTCAGCTTACTCCTCCTCGAGTGGCCTTGAGATTTAAAAACAACCCTGACAAGGGGTGGACAATTCCTATCGCACTATTCCCTTTGCATAGCCACAGCTCATCATGACCCAAAAGATGCCCATTTGACCCCAGTTACGAAGGTCGTAGAGCATAAATCAAAGTCACTCTGAAACTGTGCCACCTTAGGCGAACAGTCTTTAGTCAAGAATTGACTCAAAAGAATACTAGTAGCTCTTGCCACGACCAGGCTACAAGAATTGCCAGAATTCTATAAGCGGTCACTGCCCGACAGATTGTCCCTTACAGTCTATCTATGTGATTGATTGGTCATCCCTATGACCCTATGACAGTTTAACTTGCCATCAATCGCACCACAATCTAGTCACTTTGAGATGTCACCTCATATAAGTGACTATGGGCCAATGCTATATTAATACAGTCCACTTTAATGGGGTTCAAAATTGTCTCTACAACCCATTTGGATTTAACAAAGCACAAGATGAGTTTTCAGAAACTCAAACGATAAATGTGATTATCATATATGAACAGTCAACACAATGTTATTGCTTCATATCATATAATCTAAAGTTTATTTCGTCTATGACAATTCACGACGATCTTATTAAATGCAATAAAGGCTTGGGTAGTGGATATACAATGTATTCATTTATTCCAACCTTGTAAATTTCATTTTTCTTCCATCCAACGTTATTCCTAATAACATGAATTCATCTATGTACATGTCTAGATCTCTATCTAGTGTTGGGCTCTTTAACTTGAAAGATGCTCCTACTCGTTATCCTGATAACTGATAGGTATTTAGGTGAAAGGATCTACCATTAGTTCCTTTTAAACCACCTTATCCTCATCATAATGTACTAGGTCTCTATTTGTAGAATTTATAATGATTGACTCTTCAATCATCCTTTTAGTTATTCGCTTCTTATATAACAAAGGTACGCCTAGGATTTCTACAAATCCTTATAAGTTTGGAAATTTGGGTTTGTGTAACCTTTACCACATTATCAAATTTTCTCTACCAAACACAAGAATGAATCCCTAGTCCTCCTTGAGAACTCTACGGATGTTCTCGTAGACTATCCAATGACTTTCATGTGGATTATTTTGTTTTAGGCTTGTCATGCTCCCAGCATACAATTCATTTAGGTATGTGCATGTAATGGCATACATGATTGGTATCATGTGAACAACAATTCTTAGGTTCAGTGGATGACTATGACCCTTTCATAGTGATCCAACTTTTATCAACATAACTAACCTATTTAACTTGTTGAATAGATTAAGGATCTTATCGATATAAGATACCTTTTAAATGCCAAGCTAAAATATTCTATTCCACAATAGATTTTGATTTTAGTATACATATTGCCCTCTTTCATCCAACATTAAAATCCAACCACTCCTTTCAAAAAGGTAATATGAATATGTTACTCTCAATGAGTGAAACGTCATTCATGTGGAAAACAATTTCTCCCACTGAACTTCATGTCTTTACATGATAACTTTAACTCCCACTTAACTTCATGTCCATACATGACTTTAACTCCCACTGAAATTCATGTCTATACATGACTTTAACTCCCACTGAAATTCATGTCTATACATGACTTTTCGACAATTCGAGTGAAACCCTTCTTATATCTTATAATAAAAAAGATCATCATAACTTCTAGGTAGATACATACAATAGGCTTGTGTCATGTACACATCCTATTCCAAATCCCTATTTGGACATGTGGTTTTTATGTGTATCTTGTACACACCTACAATGAGGTATTTCACTGATGATTCGTATCTAAGCATAGTTACGCATTAACTTGGCTTTTGAAGACATCTACATGTCTATCCATGCAACTACAATTGGACAACTCCAAATAAAACATTTTCTTTGCATAGATTCCATTAAGTTTCAAAAGTCTCTTATATTAGAAAATCAAATTTTAAAATTTTTAGGTGCTTCCACTTCATAGATCATAATCTTATTATATGAAGAACAATTTCTTTTGGTCTCGTCACTAGTCTAAGGATTCACCTAAGAACGCTTTCTTTTGGTCTCCTCACTAGTCTTGAGTCTAACCTAAGAACATTTTCTTTTGGTTTCCTCACTAGTTCCTAACTAGGTTTTCCTTATAACGCTTTCTTTTGGTCTCCTCACTAGTCTTAAGTCTAACCTAAGAACATTTTCTTTTGGTTTCCTTACTAGTTCCTAACTAGGTTTTCGTTGTGGCTTATTTTCTCCCACTCTATCTTTAGAAAAATACAACTATTTTCTTTAAAGATAGCCTTATGAGCCACAACCATTTTGTACTCATACTCGTAAGGGAGGTAGAAGTATCACAACATGACCTTAAGTGATCTACTAAAGACTTCTTTGTAAAGACATCGAATCTTAGCTTCAACATAGACTAGTTCTATAAGAGCTAAAGAGGTGAACTCATATTCATGTCATTTACTTTCTTTATAAGTGGTATGGCCAATTGGTTTGGTAGACTCCCTACTTTGAGTTCAATAACTCAATTTTGACTTAGCAATTGATCTTTCAAAGTGAGAATCGAATTCTTAGCCTTTTATTATAATGATCCCATCATCATAATATTTACATGATCAATTTGAGTCGATATAATTTACGTTATTTGTGCAAGTATAGTATTATGACAAGTTATAGAACTAAAAAGTTTCAACAAACCGAATGACTTGGGTTGAGAACCAAGTCACTAAATCCAATTTCAACCAATGTCAATAAAAGGAATTGAACAAATTTCCATGTCAAAACAATGAAATTATAAAAGTTCTAAAAACAATGTCTCAAAATACATCCCAAAATTTTGACAATTCAAAATAAGACCAAGCTTCCATAGGTCTTCAATCATGGGTAACTACCTTAGCTTCCCTTGAAGAGCCTTCTTAGGCTTCCTTGTCCTTGCCTTTATCCTTGCTAGGATGCCCTAATTACAATTAAATAGGGTAAGAATGACAACTCGTATCTATATACCAAAGTTGAAATCATAACATAAACGATGGGGATAAATTACCAACTGAAACATCTTTCCAGTTTTGATATCTCCTAGATATTTAGTGCAATTTCCCTTCCAATGCCCTATGTCATTACAATAATGGCACTTGTCCTTGGTTGAGGCACCTTTCTTAGGTTTGGGTGAACTATTCTAGATAGCTTTTCCCTTTCCTTTGAAGGTTGAGGGCTTTTTCCCTTTACTATCACCTTTCTTGAACTTCCCCTTGCTCCTTTTATTAATATGGAGTACATCCTTGGAAGTGCTAACATTTAGCACATGTCTCTCTCGGCTTGCACGAGCATCTAGTGCATTTCATGAAGAGAGGTTTCTCATGTTATGCATATTGTAGTTTACCCTAAACTTCACATATGCTTTGATTTTCCCCAAGGAATGTTAGACTCGGTTGATAACGAGTTGTTCGGGAATGGTCACCCCTTGCATTTAAGAGTCTCAACATGCTCAAATAATTTAAGTACATGAGGGCTAACTTTTGGTCCTCTTATAAGTTCATGTTGAACAATGTGGAAGCCATCTCATATTGTAAAATACTAGGAGCTTGTAAAAAAAAACATGGTCACAAGCTTGGCATAGATCTCATAGGCCGTGCTCATCTTATGACACTCCTTTGGAGATCGGCCTCCAAGGAGAAGATCAAAACGTTTTTGATCGCGGCGGACTCTTTGTGGCTAGCCTCATAGGCTCCCCTTGCGTGGCGGTTGAACTTTCATTAGGTGCGGTGGGAGAGGCCTTGGCAAGGTAACGAAACCTGTCGTCACCCGCCGCGGCCAAGCGGAGTTGCATATCCCAATTGGTAAAATTAGCGCCATTCTTTTCTAACTTGCATCGATCCATGAAGGATCGAAGCCATGAGACATTCGTGAGAATTGGAGCATAGGTGGTGGTGGATGAATTAGCATTTGTCATTGCGAATAAACAATATTAACTACAAATTTTAAAGACATAAAGAAAATGTTAACATTTATCATTTTAAATACTTGTAAACATTTTAAACAAGTTTTAACATTTAAATAGTGACCTCTACCCAACTATTATAAATGATTCCGAGATCCAAATTCATATCAACTTGGGCACGGTAAGCCGATTCATCCCTCATTAACATAATTCGGTGGATTAACTCTTTAATCGATTCTACATTAGAACTCTCAGTCGACAATATTACTTTAATATTTATCTTAAGCCCGGAACACATGCGGCTACAGTCGCGAATTCTTCGGTTGAGCTCAATCCAAATTTCGAAATAATAACATTTATTACCCCACTTACCCAACGTAACAAGTTTAGCACCCTGGTGAGCCGAGCCTACTTCCTTGCGAAATTGGGATTCATGGGTTCTACATTTGGTAAGGCTTGATCTCTATTATTTATTATGAGAGGTCTTGTCAATTTATAATCTATCATGTAAAAGAGAACTAAATCGATGAATTAACGATTATTTTAATTGACACGGTCGAAAACTCGATAAAATATGCATGTCATGTTATGGCGATTTGGCAATGCATGCAAACATATTTAAATAAAATGCAAGCATAAAAATAAAACTCCTAGTATGGCCTTTCCTAGAATAGAAAATCATATAATCTATTACAAGTTTGGAAACCAACTCCTTTGGTCCCTTGAACTTCATAAGCACGCCTCCCAAGGTCACCGTCTCTCTCGGAACTCCTTTCCGAATGGCACCGTCTTTGGGAAACTCCGGTTTTACAATTAGTTACAAAATATATAATAAAATTACAATAATTTCCTATTATACATTTGTAAAATAAAATAATACAATAAAAATGATACGAGATCACATTAAATTACAACCGAATCAATATTCCCTTACATTTCGGGCAATATCAATTAAAACTAAGGCCATACTTAGATAAAATTACATAATTCCAAATTACATAAACCAAAATATGACATTCATAAATTGAAAATATGACATTCATAAATAAAATGCAGCATTATAATATGTATAAAACATGCTTATGTGAAATGCCAAATCGCACTAATTAACGGCTTATATCGAATATAACCCGGTTTTACGGAAATGCGTGATAATAACATTTTAAAATCACCAAACAATACTTAAATCATATTTAAGTCCAAGTTAATTATCCCAACTCATTTAGGCCTCAAAAATTAGTCATCACTCAATTTTGACAATAATTCAACTTGTTCTTGTATAATTGCTCATAATTAGACTTTAAAATCATATTTTAATCAAATAAATCCAAATTTAATTACAATAATTTCAAAATTTGAATTTAAAATTTTTGTATATTCTGGAACATTTCCATGACACTCATAATGTCAAAAATCATGGTTTAAAAATTTCGAATCGGTTTTGAGAAAAATGGTTGCGCTTTATCGGTTTTATCAAATAAAATACATAAAGCATGCAAAAATTAATCATATTAAATTTTCAACTTTAGATATGAAATGTGGGACATTTACGCAACCAGTAACAATTTTTTCTTGTCATGAAAATTATTTTAGCTATATTTGCTAAATTAGTCACTATTTATGCCATTTTTACATTAAAAATTCATAAATCATGCTAGACAAATCACATCAGTCTGAAATTTTCCAGTCTGACAGGACAACATGCATGTGCCAACATACTAAAATTACATGGTCAGATTCAAAGCGGAAGTATTTTTAACCATTTGACCTTTATTTAATTCATTTTATCATATAAAAATCATAAATCACACGAAATAGTTCCAATTCACACGAAATTTTACATACAGTAAGTAAAATGCATGTGTAATATTGTGTAAACATTTCAAGGTCCAAAGATAAGTCTAACTATTTTTAGCATTTTAAACATCATTTTACTCATTAAAATGTAATAAAAATACTAAAAATCATATTTGAGCACTATAAATTTCCATAAATCATCAAAATGACCTAAAATCATATTTGGACCAGAATATATTGACATGCAAATAACTTTGTGATTTTATCTTATAAAACACAAATTACTAGTTTTCTTTAAGTTACCATAACTCGAAAAAACTATAAATCGATTATGCATGCAACAATCAAGGCTCTGATACCGCTTGTATGTTTCTTAAACTCGATATTAGACATTTCTAATATCATATAATTAATAGTTTACTCTTAAACTAAATAAATCTTATGCATGCATAACAAAAGAATTAGAAGAAACAATTTCCTTACATTGATTATATGGAAATGGGCACAATATTTGAACTCCTTTCAAATATTGATCTTGAGCTAGTAAGATGAGGATGAATTCCAAGTTCTTAGTATAAGAACACTCCAATTAGTTGCACCCAAGACTACCCTTAATCTCTACAAAATACTACACTAGTATTAAAAATAGTAGAAGCCCTTATTATGAACTAATAGATATATTACTACCCTTAGTAATGATATTATTAGTGTAGGAACACAAGAAGAATTTCTCAAATTTCTTTTAGTGAGAGATAGAGATTTTGTAGAAAGATAAGCATACATGCAAAAATGAGATGTTATGGTATATATTAAGAGGGAAAAACAAGCCCTCTTTGGCTTGTTAAAACCGGTCACCCACACCCCACATGGGTGGGGTGTTGTCACTTCCAATTGTTCTTAACAATGTAAAAAGGTTGAGTGTTGGTAATAGTTTTGGGTATGATTATGTCTAATTCCTAATTAGAATAATACACAAAAATAATCACCCTTTTGTACACTACCAAAACCGGTGCACCCTTGTAATATGGGTGTCCATTTTATTTTTGCAATTTGTCATTTGTCACAAGTGTGACATGTGACATGTAACATGTAATTTTGCTTATAAATGTGCATTTAACCAATTTAAATGCAATTTCATAACAAATAAATTAGACTTAACATTTTAAGTCACATTTTATAATTACATGTAAATAAAATGGGTCCTCTCATATTTGGTTAAAAATAATCTACAACAGTTTGTAATTATAATCGACCAATTTAACTTATCTCAAATGTTTCATAAACATAATGCATTCTTAGTAATATAACAATTAAATTACTAAAATGAATCTTATTAATCATATTACAATAAGATATATTTCTCACTCACAATTTAAACTTGGTTCATTTTAAGGGATTAATTAATCTGTATCACTATACAATTAATTAATGTACATGATTAGGGGATTGTCCTTTAGGTGTGACCTCAAGGGATCAACTGATGACCACCGTCATACGACAGTAACGTCAAACTCAATTGAGCCAATCGTTACCGATTTATGTTGACCAGTTGACTATAATATTCATCATCCCTTTGTATTCTTATTATTGAGATTTAATTATGTGATCGCACTATTGGTTAGGACATTTACTCCAACAGTATTTGCCGACACTAGCATCTTGAAGAATCAAATCCTTTTGCTCCAAGAAACGTTGGAGGCTTAACTAGCGGTTCATCAACTCAATGTCGTGTCTTCTACTAGTCAAATTGTTGTTTGCAAAAGTTGTGGAGGTGCGGGTCATTACTCTAATGTGTGCCAAGCTACTATGGAAGAGGTATGTGCTTTTCAAACTTTTAAACAAAGTTCATATCCACCGGGTACCTTTTCCAATACTTACAACCCAAACACAAAATTTCACCCCAACTTGTCCTACAAAAGCAACAATGTACTCAATCCTCAACCCCAACAAAATTTTGTGCCTCAAGCTCAACAAAATGTCTATGTCCCACAACAAAGATTCAATTATCCACCGGGTTATCAAAGTCAAAACTACCAACAAAGACCACCAATCCAAAACTCCCAACCAACCCAAGTTCCACCACCCCAAAATGTCCAACAACACTATCAAGAACTCAAGTTCTTAGTAGTACAATTGGCTAAGACTCAATCGGACATGTTGGATCAATTTCAAAAAAATGATCAAAGCCATGGTTCCGCAATCAAAATGCTAGAGCAACAATTGGCTCAACTAGCCACTTCTAGCTCTCAAAGAAGACCGGGTCAATTACCACCTCAAGGTGAGCAACCACATGATACTCTCAATGCAAACACCTTGAGAAGTGGTACAAAGTATGATGAGCCACCCATGCCCAAAGACAATGAGGAGGTGCATGTTGAGTTGGAGGTTTCATCCAGTGGTAAGAAAGATGAGGTTATGCCCGAGAAGGTGGATGATCCAATTGTGGTTGAGCAAGAAGATGTGGAGGATGCTCCTCCAAAGAAGGTTGTTGAGACAAAGGAGCCGGAAAAAATCAAAGTGCCTTTCCCTCATAGATTGGCAAAGCATCAAAAGAATACTCAATTCGGTAAATTTATGGAAGTTGTGAAGAACCTCCAGGTAACTGTTCCTTTTACCGAATTAATCACTCAAATTCCATCTTACACTTAGTTCATGAAAGACATTTTAACTAAGAAGAGGACTTTTGACGAAGTTGAAACTATAGCCTTCACCGCCGAGTGTAGTGCTCTTTTACAAAACAAGTCCCCTCCTAAGTTAAAAGATCTCGGTAGTTTTTCCATTCCATGCACAATTGGCACCTATCAAATTGATAAAGCTTTATGTGATTTAGGTGTTAGTGTAAGTGTCATTCCTTACTCTATTTGTGCTAAGCTTAATATGGGAGTCTTGAAATGTACTAGTGTCACATTGCAAATGGCGGATCGTTCTATAAAACGCCCTTTGGGAGTTTTGGAGGATGTTCCCGTAAAAGTTGGTAAATTATTTATTCCAGTTGATTTTATTGTTCTTGACATGCCCGAGGATGCCCAAATCCCAATTATTTTGGGAAGACCCTTTTTACATACCGCGGGTGCAATAATGGATGTCAAAAAAGGTCAAATAACATTGGAAGTCGGTGACGATAAGGTCACATTTAACTTGAATAGTGCCATGAAGAGTCCCGTGTTTGAAGAGTCTTTCTTTTCTATTGATGTTTTGGACAATGTCATAGATGACTTTATACCTCGGTCTTTGGTTAAAGACCCTTTGGAGGCACTCTTGGTATTAGACTCTTTTGCAGGTGATGATAAGATTGGGAATGAGGAGATGGATGCTTTGGAGCATGAGTTCGATAGAGAGGAGTTATCAATGGAGGAAAGCTCAGACTTTTTCGATGATAGGAAAATTTTGAAGGCGGACCAGTTTCAAATCGGTGGAAAGGTCTACCATGAGAATGTGATCATTTGGATAATCGAGGGAGTTTGCATGGACGCTTGAACCGACTCGAGCTTTATACGTCGTGCGGGATGTTAAACCAGCGCTTCTTGGGAGGCAACCCAAGCTTTTATTTGCTTCCATTTTATTTTCTTTATTTTCTTATTTTCCGTGATTTCTCGTTTATTTTTTTAGACTTTACTGGACTTGACGATGTTTCTTTTTTATTTTTAGGTGAAAAATGAAGACATAAAGAGTCGATGGGGAAATTCACGCATCCCCAAGCATAGAAATCCGTTCGGGGAATTAATATTGCAAATCACGGGAATAAACAGGAACTTACAGGGGGCAAACCCCGATCGGGGTTCCCAGGCCCCGATCGGGGTTTCACATTTCTAGGCGTCTGTTTATTATTCTGTTTTGTACAATAACCGAAATTTCAGCATTTTTCATTTTTAAACCCGACGGTATACTCTATCTTTCTTTTTCATTTTTCTTCATTTCAATCTCAATGAAACATCATTTCTTTCATCACTTTGGAAGATTCCCCCATATTCATACTAGCTTGGGGGAGGCTAGCTAGTCTAGTAAGTAATTTTTGCTTTGCACTTTAGTTATATTTTTCCCACTCCCCATTAAATTTTAACCTCTTGTCTTCCCTGTTTTGTGCTTTGAACCGTTTTTACGGTTAGCTTGGGTGTTTTTACATGTTGGCACATTGAGGACAATGTTGTGTTTAGCTTGGGGGGGATTGCATTTGCATTTTAGTTAGAAATTGCATTTAGTTAGAAAATTTATGAAACTTTGAAATTTTTGTGCTTCACATGCTTTGCTTGCCTACTTTGGTCATGGTTTACATAGTTGTACCCATTTGCATATCCCAATTTTAGCTTAATAGCTAATTGATAAGTGAATATTTGTATGATTTTAACCCCCAATTTAGCTCGGTTCTGTATGTCATTTTTGCTTTGTTAAGCCATTTTATGAGATAATATCATCTTCTAGGCGAATTCCTGTGTTCTAACCTGTTTTGTAGGGAAAGTGACGTTTTTACGCTCTTTTTCTATATTCCCGAGCATTTGCCTAGAACCCGACGATTTGAAGAAGCAAGCTTGACCAAGTGAAAGGCATTTCAAGAAGGTTCACTAATTCAAAAGAGAGAAGAAGTAAAGACGATGTCGCAGTTGTCGGAAGATCAATTAATTAAGCGGAAGAATTCATCGCTTTACATCAAACCCTATCAACAAACCCGATTGAAGGGTCAAGGGGGATGATGGAAGTCAAGTCAAAGCAAAGGAAGATGAAACGTTAGTCAAAAGCTAATGGATGCCAACTTACCCGATCGGGTAAGTGTGTACCCGATTGGGTATCTCTGCTACTTCGAGCAAATTGCTTCAACTTCCTATTTTTGTCCTATATGTTCAATGCTCGACCCCTTCCCCACGAAACCCTAATGCTATATAAAGAGAGCTCCAGCCCCTCTTCTCAACACAACTCATCTCTATCTCATATCATCTTTTCTTTTCTTACATTTCTCTTTAGTTTAGTCTTTCTAGTTTAGATCATTTTCTTCTTTTGTCTTTAGTTCTTAGTTTATTTCTGTCCATTTCACATCAAATTATTAGCTTAGATCAATAAGAATTTCAATCTTTGTAATCTACTTTGTTGGGTTCAAGTGTTGTAATTCAAGGAACGATTATTCTATGCAAGGGATTTTTATTATTGTTATCGCTTTCGTCGTTGATCGTCACCTAGGTATTTCAAATTTATCCTTTGTTTAATGTCCTTATTGTTTTCTATTTGATTGTTATTCGCTTTAAATATTATCTTAGATTCATTTTCATGTTGTTATAATCGTCATTTCATTTCTTAGATTGTCAATTAGCGTCGTTATTATCGCCACGTAAAGAGTCTTAGATTATTGTTAAAACCAAAATAAACATGTCTATCCTAGTTTTCATTGTTAATATCATCTTAGACATAAACATTATTATGAGTGAGTAGTCACCTTTCTAGGGTGTAGGGTAGCCATGTTAGATTGATTAAAAAGATGATAATTGGATAAAAGAAATTGTGCTTTTTAAACATTGTGTCTATGCATGTTTGGACTTTAACGATAGTTGACGATTCCTGATCAAAATCATTGACTAGTATGAAATTCTTTTCCCAAGTAGAGATACAAGAATTGAATAGACAAAGCATGACATGGTGGATTAAGACCTAGTAAATCGCCTACAAGCCTGCTAGACCATCTGATCTATGATTGTAATGAACACATCATTCTTACGAACTCACAATGAATTATTTGCATGTTCCAAATCCAATTACATCAATTTGTCAATCTACATGTGTGAACCTACTTCCTTAGATGCTTCTCATTATTGTTAATTCATCATTTGCCTTATTGCTTTCATCTTCAATTGCTTTTATTTTGTTTTCATTTATGCCTTTTATTAGTTTAGAAATTAAAAACTCCAAAACCCAGAACTCGTTAGATAGAACCCAATTACGAAACACTTCACATTCTTTAGGAAACACCATCTCCCTGAGGATCAACCCCTACTTCCCTAATTACATTAAATTGTTATTAGCCTAGTCTAGGTAAATTATCTTTGTATCGGGCTCGCGACAAGTACGATCAAATTTTGGCGCCGTTGCCGGGGAGCACGATTTAGGTTTCCTTCTTCTTGTGATTTTTATCGCAATTAGTTTTATCTAGCCTTTAGGAACCCAAATTCCTTTAGACCTCTCTTGATTTTTCATCTTAGCTTTCCAATCTTATGCCCAGATCTTCTAGACTAGGGACCCCTATCTCTTTAGATCCCGAACTAGAAAGGACTCTGCGTAGGAAACTAAAGCTATTCAACGAAATCTCAAAAGCTTCTGATACTTCAAGTTTAGATCGTATTCGTGAGAAATACTCGGATATTCTATCTAATCTCGAAGGAGAAGAAGATCCAATCTCATCTCCACTCTCAAAAACCAATCAACTTTTAACCAACACTCCATCTTCATCTTCACAAAAGAAAATGGTTCGACTTTCGGACCTTTCTAAACCAACTGCAGATACACTTCCAAGGGGTATCGCTACACCTCAAATCACTGCCCAAAAATTCGAAATCAAACCTGCCTTCATCAATCTAATAGAAAGAAGCCAATTTGGTGGCAATGCCACAGAAGATCCCAACCTTCATATCCAAAACTTCTGTGACTATTGCTCCACGATTAGACAAACTGGAGTATCCCAAGAGCAGATTAGGGAAATGCTCTTTCCCTTCTCTTTAACAGGAAAGGCAAAACTCTGGATCAATAGCCTTGACCGAGTTGCCTTAGGAATAGCCAACTGGGATTGTCTAGCTCTTGCTTTCTATCAAAAGTACTTCCCACCAGAACGAACCGCGCTCTTACCGAGTCAAATCACTGGATTCCGTCAGAGAGGCGATGAAAGCCTTTACGAGGTATGGGAAAGGTACAAAGAACTACAAAGAGAATGCCCTCATCATGGCCTTGATTCATGGTTCTTAGCTACCACCTTCTACAACGGTTGTTGTGGCGAATCGCGTCGTATCCTCGACTCCGCTAACAATGGTCGTTTCGATCAAATCGATGTAGAAATAGCTAGTACAACTATCGAGTCAATGGCAATCCACGACTCTCAGTATAGCAACTCGCGTGCTATGCCACTCAAAACCAGGCAGGACGACTCAAGTAAAGTAGCACTCCTAGAAGCCCAAATAGCCCTTCTGCAGCAACAAGTAGGAAGCTCTTCCTAATCCAAGGAACATGTTAACATCACTAACCACGTAGTGGTATGTGAGATATGTGGGGTTGGAGGACATAATTTTCAAGAATGTAGAAGTTCGCTAGAGCAAGTCAATGCCTATCAAGGATATAGGCAAGGCAACGCTTTCTCTAACTTCTATAACGAGAACACAAAAAACCATCCTTTTTTGTCCTACAAAAGCACCAACATTCAAAATCCCCACCATCAAATTCAACAACCATTCACACCACACCAATAGAAGCCTTACAATCCACCTGGTTTTCAAAACCAGAGACCTTCATTTCAACCTAACTTCAATCAACCTTACCAACACCAACCTCAACACCAACCACCCCAAATTCAAAGCCAACCCAATGATTCAAGCTTGAGCAAAATTGAATCAATGCTTCTCCAAGTTGTTCAAAAACAAGATTCAATGTTTGCTCAACTTCAAAAGAGTGATCAAGCTCAAGATGCTGCTATCAAGATGCTTGAAACTCAAATGGCCTAATTGGCTACCTCTATTACCCAAAGAAAACAAGGCCAACTCCCACCTCATGGTGAGCAACCGAGGGACACCGAAAATGCTATCACCCTTAGGAGTGGGACCACTTATACGGAACCTCAGCAACCCAAAGAACCAATAGTAGAGCGTATACAAGTAGAGAGCCAAAAAGAATCCCAACCATCCACCGCTAAGGAAGCGGAAAACAAACCTGAAAAGAAGGATGAACCTGAAAAGGAACCCATCAAAATCCAAGTTCCATTTCCCCAACGTTTGAGGAGAAATCATAAGGAAACCCAGTTTAGCAAATTCATGGAAATAGTCAAAAACCTCCAAGTAACGGTTCCCTTCACTGAATTAATCACTCAAATCCCTTCTTACACGAAATTCATGAAGGATATCTTGACTAAGAAGAGGACTTTAGATGATGTTGAAATCATAGCATTCACAGCTGAATGCAGCGCGTTATTGCAAAATAAGTCCCCTCCTAAGTTAAAGGATCCTGGTAGTTTCTCTATACCTTGCACTATAGGCACCTACACAATCGATAAAGCTTTATGCGATCTAGGTGCTAGTGTAAGCGTCATGCCCTATTCCATCTGCAAAAAATTGAATATGGGAATTCTCAAATGCACTAGTATAACTCTGCAAATGGCAGACCGTTCTCTAAAACAACCTATGGGAGTTTTAGAAGATGTGCCTGTCAGGGTAGGGAGAGTTTTCATTCCCGTCGATTTCATTGTACTAGACATGGCTGAAGATTCGCAAATCCCTATCATTTTAGGCAGGCCATTCTTACACACTGCTGGAGCAGTAATCGACGTCAAGAATGGAAAATTGACACTAGAAGTAGGTGATGATAAAGTCACCTATAACTTAAACAGTGCAATGAGAAGTCCCATGCTTGAAGAACCTTGCTGTTTCCTTAATATTGTTGACTCAATTATCGATGAATCTCTGTATCCATCCATAATTGAGGATCCTTTAGAAGCAATCTTGTTGCTGGAGGATATCTCTGAGAATGACAATTTCAAGATCAGTGAGCTGGAAAAGGACTTGACTGGAAAAGAGATACCGTCTGAAGAAGTTGAAGAGTTCATAAGCTTAATCGATACTCCTGCAAAGGCAGAAGTACATAAACCTGAACTTAAACCTCCTCCCTCAAATTTGAAATATGCCTTTTTAGATGAATCTGAATATTGCCCAGTCATAGTGAGTGCTCTCCTAGATGAAAATCAGTTAACCTCACTATTGACTGTCTTGAGAAAGCATAAAAAGGCAATAGGTTATAAACTGGAAGATTTGACTGGCATAAGCCCAGACTTCTGCATGCATAGAATCAATCTAGAAGAAGGCCAAAAACCTTGTGTTCAAGGTCAACGTCGTCTTAATCCCAAGATGCAAGAATTAGTTAAAACTGAAGTTCTGAAATTGCTAGATGCTGGCATAATCTATGCAATTTCTGATTCGAATTGGGTTAGCCCTGTCCAAGTTGTTCCCAATAAAGGAGGAACAACAGTAGTCAAAAATGAAAAGAATGAGTTCATCCCCACAAGGATTGTGACTGGATGGCGTATGTGTATTGACTACAGGAAATTGAATCAATCAACTAGAAAGGATCACTATCCTCTGCCCTTCATTGATCAAATGTTAGAGAGGTTAGCTTGTCACAAATACTTCTGCTATCTAGATGGTTACTCAGGATTTTTCCAAATTCCTATCCACCCTGAGGACCAAGAGAAAACCACCTTCACCTGTCCCTATGGTACTTTCGCTTATCGCAGAATGCCATTTGGCCTGTGTAATGCACCTGCAACTTTCCAGCGTTGCATGACTAGTTTCTTTTCAGATTTTGTTGAAACTATCATGGAAGTATTTATGGACGACTTTAGCGTCTATGGCATTTCCTTTGATAACTGTTTGACAAATCTATCCAGAGTACTAAAACGCTGTGAAGAAGTCGACCTTGTTCTCAATTGGGAAAAATGTCACTTCATGGTAAACGAAGGTGTAGTTTTAGGACACATCATTTCTGAGAGAGGTATAGAAGTGGATCGAGCTAAGATCCAAGTTATTGAACAACTGCCACCACCTGCTAATGTAAAAGGAATCAGGAGTTTCCTTGGCCACGTCGGTTTCTACCGACGGTTTATAAAAGATTTTTCAAAAATAGCCAAGCCCCTGACTGAGCTCCTTTTTAAGGATGCACCTTTTAATTTCACAAAGGAATGCCTTGAGGCATTCAACAAAATCAAATGCGCTTTGATCACCGCACCTATAATCCAGTCACCTGATTAGAATCTTCCATTTGAACTAATGTGCGATGCGAGTGATTATGCCGTAGGAGTTGTTTTAGGGCAAAGAAAGGAAAAGTTCCTTCATGCAATTTACTATGCTAGTAAAACCTTAGATCCTGCCCAAATCAACTATGCCACCACTGAAAAAGAATTTCTTGCCATTGTCTATGCCTTAGACAAATTCCGTTCTTACCTTATAGGATCAAAAGTCATTGTCTATACTGGCCATGCTGCTTTGAAATATCTGCTTTCAAAGAAAGAGGCAAAACCTCGACTTATCCGATGGATCTTACTCCTTCAAGAGTTCGATCTAGAGATCCGGGATAAGAAAGAAGCAGAGAATGCAGTCGCTGACCATCTCTCAAGGATAAGAGTAACTGAAATAGGATTACCAACGCCAATTAATGATTCATCTGCTGATGATTCATTAATGGCAATTACGGACTCTTCTCCTTGGTATGCTGATATTGCCAATTTTCTTGTCAGTCGCCAGCTACCTTCTGACCTTTCTTTTAACCAAAGAAAGAGATTTTTGCATGATGCAAAATTCTTTGTTTGGGATGCCACTTATCTTTTCAAGCAGTGCTCAGATGGTCTTTATAGACGATGTATCCCCCAATGGGAAGTTAAAAGAGTTTTAGAAGGATGTCACTCATCTGCTTATGGTGGTCATCATGGTCCATCCAAGACCGTAGCCAAAGTCTTACAATCCTGGTTTTCTGGCCCTCGATGTTTCAAGATTCCAAAGACTTTGTTATGGCTTGTGACGCTTGTCAACGAATAGGTCAAATATCCAAGAGACATGAAATGCCTCAAAACGGCATATTAGAAGTCAAAATATTCGATGTCTGGTGCACTGAAATTTCCCCCAAAAGGGCTGATTTCATGCTAAGAATGACGCCCCAAAAGCCACCACTCGAGCATGGCTCAAGTGACTCTAAAATTAAGCTAAATGACACCTAAACCCGGGCTAGGGATAGGACGGTCCCGGAAACCGCTTTGCACAACCAAGTGCAACCAAGACTCAACGAAACAACAACAAATTAAACTCGACACGAGTAGTTGTTCTTCTCATTTGAGGGGCTGTTTTGGAGGGCTTATTTTGTGGGTTTAATACAATGGGAGGTAGATGGATATGACTTAGACTAGATCACACAGCATGTCTAATTCTAGAAGTAGTTTCGCCCAAGAACACGAAGCATGGACTCAACTCCGCTCCAATGGCTCGAGCCTTGGAGGTTCTCTCGCACTAAGCAAAGATGATAAATGCCCAAGCACAAAGCAAAGGACACAAGGGTTTCAAAACCTCAGTTTTTTTCATTTCATAATCTGATTATTACAAAGGAGGATAAGCCTTTAAATAGGCATTACAAAGTTCAGCAAACTAAAAGCTAGAACACAATCTAACCATTGATAATCAACTACTTTAATCTAATGGCTGAATTCAAAAGAGAAGTAAGACAAATGCAATAAAGGGACTGAATTCCTACTGTTTGAGACAAGAAATAGTTGTTGCTTTGTCTTATTTCGTGGCTCAATTAAGCTCATTGCAGTAGTTATCAATAAAGAGGAGACAAGGTGAAGATAAGGACAAGCTGTCGCTTTCCATGGACCACTTTCTGTTTCAGCAGCTTTGGGTTGTATTCTTGTACACAAAAAAGTATCCTATTGTTGCCTCATGATGCTCACACAATTGGGGATCAATTAAGGTCCAAGTCCTATACTTTGGTGTGCAATTTCAGGCGTGCCAAATGTGCAGGAGTTCCTCATTGCACACAAGCAGTAACAAGACCTTAGAATAACATTCAGGAATCAGTCATATCTTGCAGGTTACAAAACTCTTTGCACAAGATGAATTATAATGCTCATGATAGCTCATATCAAAGATATGAATGTAAGGTTTCACCTCAAGAAAGAATCAACCCCAAATGATGCGTTGAACTCTAGATATTGACTTTTGAGTGACAACAGGTCATTGATGAAAACTGTTGTAACAGTTCAGCAACTACACACAACTTTCAGGCTTCATAACTTTTGCCTCCGGATGACTCTAATAACCCATCATATCTCAATTTAAAGCTATAGATGTTAGCTTTACCCTCCAATTGGAATCATTCAAAAATAATTCTTGGATCTCTAGTTATGAGCCTTTGAGTAAGTTCAGGTCAGAACTGAATGTACAGCAGTTTTCCTGTGCAGCAGCAGGAACTTCAAAAACTCATATCTCTTCGCTCAGGTCGATTAAAAATGCCCATGATGACTCAAATGAAAGATAAGAATGTTAACTTTCATATCCAAAAAGAATCAACCAAAACCATCCATCCAATATTGAGTTATTCAAGTTTTAGTGCTGACAGATCATTTTAAGAAAAACAGAACCTTATTCTGTGTGACAGTCTTTGAAGCTCGATTGTGAACAATGTACTCAATGAATGTTGATGATTCAAAAGCCATGTGAAAGAAGACTCATTCAAGATTTCAAAAATATAAAGAACACAAAAAGTGACCAAGTAAAGTGCAAGATATGGTCATTTAAACATGGCCCAATTCTACTGAGATTTTCAAAACAATTCGTATTTATTTCACTGCAAACTCCCTTTGTTCAAAAAAGTTTGTCCTCAAACTTTCGGGGTTAAAAACATGGTACTACAAAAGACGATTTCAAAAACAAAACAAAAATGGAACAAGTAGTGTAGATGTTAAAGAGGACAACAACAAGAGCCCATTCGATTCCAGCAATTTGCTAAGACCGAACCCCCTTGTTAGCCAACTCACACAAGTGCTCGAATCAAAGCCAACACCCACAAACCAAGCAACGCACAGGCTTGTGGTGTCACACCCTAGACCACCAACGAACCACCAATGCCCAAGACCGTCTTGGTTTAAGAAAACGCAAGAGCCTGGGCTCTGATACCATTTGCACTGAAATTTCCCCCAAAAGGGCTGATTTCATGCTAAGAATGACGCCCCAAAAGCCACCACTCGAGCATGGCTCAAGTGACTCTAAAACTAAGCTAAATGACACCTAAACCCGGGCTAGGGATAGGACGGTCCCGGAAACCGCTTTGCACAACCAAGTGCAACCAAGACTCAACGAAACAACAACAAATTAAACTCGACACAAGTAGTTGTTCTTCTCATTTGAGGGGCTGTTTTGGAGGGCTTATTTTGTGGGTTTAATACAATGGGAGGTATATGGATATGACTTAGACTAGATCACATAGCATGTCTAAGTCTAGGAGTAGTTTCGCCCAAGAACACGAAGCATGGACTCAACTCCGCTCCAATGGCTCGAGCCTTGGAGGTTCTCTCGCACTAAGCAAAGATGATAAATGCCCAAGCACAAAGCAAAGGACACAAGGGTTTCAAAACCTCAGTTTTTTTCATTTCATAATCTGATTTTTACAACAAGGAGGATAAGCCTTTAAATAGGCATTACAAAGTTCAACAAACTAAAACCTAGAACACAATCTAACCATTGATAATCAACTACTTTAATCTAATGGCTGAATTCAAAAGAGAAGTAGGACAAATGCAATAAAGGGACTGAATTCCTACTGTTTGAGACAAGAAATTGCTGTTGCCTTGTCTTCTTTCGTGGCTCAATTAAGCTCATTGCAGTAGTTATCAATAAAGAGGAGACAAGGTGAAGATAAGGACAAGTTGTCGCTTTCCATGGACCACTTGCTGTTTCAGCAGCTTTGGGTTGTATTCTTGTACACAAAAAGGTATCCTATTGTTGCCTCATGATGCTCACACAATTGGGGATCAATTAAGGTCCAAGTCCTATACTTTGGTGTGCAATTTCAGGCGTGCCAAATGTGCAGGAGTTCCTCATTGCACACAAGCAGTAACAAGACCTTAGAATAGCATTCAGGAATCAGTCATATCTTGCAGGTTACAAAACTCTTTGCACAAGATGAATTATAATGCTCATGATAGCTCATATCAAAGATATGAATGTAAGGTTTCACCTCAAGAAAGAATCAACCCCAAATGATGCGTTGAACTCTAGATATTGACTTTTGAGTGACAACAGGTCATTGATGAAAACTGTTGTAACAGTTCAGCAACTACACACAACTTTCAGGCTTCATAACTTTTGCCTCCGGATGACTCTCATAACCCATCATATCTCAATTTAAAGCTATCGATGTTAGCTTTACCCTCCAATTGGAATCATTCAAAAATAATTCCTGGATCTTTAGTTATGAGCCTTTGAGTAAGTTCAGGTCAGAACTGAATGTACAGCAGTTTTCCTGTGCAGCAGCAGGAACTTCAAAAACTCATATCTCTTCGCTCAGGTCGATTAAAAATGCCCATGATGACTCAAATGAAAGATAAGAATGTTAACTTTCGTATCAAAAAAGAATCAACCAAAACCATCCATCCAATATTGAGTTATTCAAGTTTTAGTGCTGACAGGTCATTTTAAGAAAAACAGAACCTTATTCTGTGTGACAGTCTTTGAAGCTCGATTGTGAACAATGTACTCAATGAATGTTGATGATTCAAAAGCCATGTGAAAGAAGACTCATTCAAGATTTCAAAAATATAAAGAACACAAAAAGTGACCAAGTAAAGTGCAAGATATGATCATTTAAACATGGCCCAATTCTACTGAGATTTTCAAAACAATTCGTATTTATTTCACTGCATCTGGGGTATTAACTATCAAGGACCATTCCCTTCTTCTAACAGAAATCGTTATATCTTAGTCGTTGTCGACTATGTTTCGAAGTGGGTATAAGCGATTGCCACTCTCACCAATGATGCTAGAGCTGTGATACGGCTATTTAAGAAGATCATCTTTCCGCGTTTTGGTGTACCCGTAGCCGTGATAAGTGATCGAGGAACTCATTTTGGAGAAAAGCAGTTAGACACTCTGCTTGCCAAGTATGGTGTGTATCACAGACGAGGTTTAGCCTACCACCCACAGACCAGCAGTCAAGTAGAAGTCTCAAACAGAGAGTTGAAAACAGTTCTTCAGAAAGCAGTCTCACGATCTAGAACTGATTGGAGTAATAAGCTCGATGACACCTTATGGGCTTATCGTACAGCTTTCAAAACCCCGATTGGAACATCTCCCTATCGATTGGTTTATGGAAAGGCCTGTCATCTTCCTGTCGAATTAGAGTACAAAGCTTACTGGGCTATCAAAGAACTCAACTTAGACACTAAGCTTAGCGCTGATAGACGACTTTTGCAACTCAATGAGCTGGAAGAATTTCGCTTGCAAGCTTATGAGAACTCTAGGATCTACAAAGAGAAAACGAAGCGTTGGCACGACAAGGGGATAATTAAAAAAGAATTTAATGTCGGTGACCAAGTACTTCTTTTCAACTCCCGTTTGAAAATTTTTCCGGGAAAACTTCGATCACGATGGTCTGGACCATTCACTGTCACCTATGTGAGCAAATACGGCTATGTGGAAATAATGGCTAGCAATGGTGAAAAATTCAAAGTTAATGGACACAGACTGAAACTCTACTATAGCAATTCTATCATCGGATGCTTAGATATTGTCCATATGGAGGGTCCATCCCCAACCCAATGATTTCATAGAAAAATTCGTCGAGCGAGACGTTAAACCAGCGCTTCTCGGGAGGCAACCCGTGTTTTCTTTTCTTTTTGCATTTTATTTTTGCTTTTCCCTTTTTCGTTGTTTTAGATTTATTTGCAGATGAAAGAGTTTTTAAAGAATCTATAAAGACCTTCCTTGTCAAGTCCAAAAGAGTAGCTTGGGGGAGTCCGCGCTCACTAGTAAGTTTCAATCTTCTTTCATTTTTCGTTTTTACCCTTTTCCCATTGAGCATCTCGTTGCATATTTAGTCTTTGTGCTCACATTGAGGACAATGTGATGTTTAGCTTGGGGGAGGGATTGCATTTTCCCATTCTGCATTGTAGTTGTTTATATTTTTGCATTTTAGAATAAGAGAGAAATTTTAAGATTTTGAACACAATTGAATGCTTTTCATGCTTTGCTTGCTTGTTTACTATGCTATCATGTTACATTTTCCCAAACTTAGAGCTTTCATACCATAATGATTCAATATTCATTGAATTTTGCATACATGGGGAAGTCTTGTACACAGTAGGCATGGAATGAATCTATAGATGAGTACGCTTGATCTTGACATTAGGAAAGTTACATATATTGTAAGGTAGAACCTCCTTAGACTGGTACATCTATACCCAGTCTCATCTAGGTGTGTGTAGTTCTCCTTGTGATGTGTGTCATGTCAAAACGCATAAGTATGGTTCTCATTTCATTTCTATAAGCATTGCATTCATGATTCACTATGATTTGAAGCCTTTTTCACTTTGAATTGCCCCTCAAAATAAGCCCCTTCATACAAATGTTTCACAAAAATAATAGCTACAAATAAAAACTGCCTACCTTTTGAGTTAGTAGCTAGACTATGGTGTATGGGTGCTCTTTTGAGAAGATTTTGTTCCTTGATGACAAAGTGAATTTGGAGAACGAAAAATATTCAAGAAGTGATGTTCAAAAGAAAGAAAAAATGAAAACATTAAAAAAAAAAAAAAAAAAAAAAAAAAAAAAGTTGTGAGTATCTCCTCAAAATGTCAAATCAATAGAAGGAGTTTACCCTTGTGTTTCGTGTGTAATAAGCCACTTGTTCAGTCTGGCTTCGTTTTTCGTCTTTTGGGAGTTAACCGAAAGTTTGGATTGAGTATTCATTTATCATTGGTCAGTTGCTAGCTCATTCTAACATTCACATGACCATAACTGTTTGTCCACCTTTCACCCATTTCCCAAAGCCTTCTTATTTTTCGGCTTCTTTTTTATGTGCATTGTGATCTTTGACTTGTGTTTTGAATTGTTTACCATATTAGACTGCGGACACATATTCATAAGTCGTAGATAGGTGAGTGCCTCAAAATATTTACACATAAAGAAATCACCTTTTACATGCAATGAGTGTTCGAGTGTGCCGTAAGAGTCCATTTGTCAAAAGATCATGCAAGAGCCGAAATTCTATAGTGAAATTCTTTGTACTACGCCGTTATGTAAATCTCAGCCATGTTTATGTATCATTCTTGCCCACGTTGTTTTTGGGTTATGATTCACTGTGTTTTCAAAGTCTTACGTTGAGATTTGTTTCTTGATGGTGTAGTAGCCAATGCTTGCAACCTTGTCCTGGTAGTGTTTGTTATGTTTGCTTGAGGACAAGCAAAGGTTTAGCTTGGGGGAGTTTGATAAGTGAATATTTGTATGATTTTAACCCCCAATTTAGCTCGGTTCTGTATGTCATTTGTGCTTTGTTAAGCCATTTTATGAGATAATATCATCTTCTAGGCGAATTCCTGTGTTCTAACGTGTTTTGTAGGGAAAGTGACGTATTTACGCCCTTTTTCTATATTCCCGAGCATTTGCCTAGAACACGACGATTTGAAGAAGCAAGCTTGACCAAGTGAAAGGCATTTCAAGAGGGTTCACTAATTCAAAAGAGAGAAGAAGTAAAGACGATGTCGCAGTTGTCGAAAGATCAATCAATTAGGCGGAAGAATTCATCGCTTTACATCAAACCCTATCAACAAACCAGATTGAAGAGGTCAAGGGGGATGATGGAAGTCAAGTCAAAGCAAAGGAAGATGAAACGTTAGTCAAAAGCTTCTGGATGCCAACTTACCCGATCGGGTAAGTGTGTACCCGATTGGGTATCTCTGCTGCTTCAAGCAAATTGCTTCAACTTCCTATTTTTGTCCTATATGTTCAATGCTCGACCCCTTCCCCACGAAACCCTAATGCTATATAAAGAGAGCTCCAGCCCCTCATCTCAACACAACACAACTCATCTCTATCTCATTTCATCTCTTCTTTTCTTACATTTCTCTTTAGTTTAGTCTTTCTAGTTTAGATCATTTTCTTCTTTTGTCTTTAGTTCTTAGTTTATTTCTGTCCATTTCACATCAAAACATTAGCTTAGATCAATAAGAATTTCAATCTTTGTAATCTACTTTGTTGGGTTCAAGTGTTGTAATTCAAGGAACGATTATTCTATGCAAGGGATTTCTATTATTGTTATCGCTTTCGTCGTTGATCGTCACCTAGGTATTTCTAATTTATCCTTTGTTTAATGTCCTTATTGTTTTCTATTTGATTTTTATTCGCTTTACATATAATCTTAGATTCATTTTCATGTTGTTATAATCGTCATTTCATTTCTTAGATTGTCAATTAGCGTCGTTATTATCGCCACGTAAAGAGTCTTAGATTATTGTTAAAACCAAAATAAACATGTCTATCCTAGTTTTCATTGTTAATATCATCTTAGACATAAACATTATTATGAGTGAGTAGTCACCTTTCTATGGTGTAGGGTAGCCATGTTAGATTGATTAAAAAGATGATAATTGGATAAAAGAAATTGTGCTTTTTAAACATTGTGTCTTTGCATGTTTGGACTTTAACGATAGTTGACGATTCCTGATCAAAATCATTGACTAGTATGGAATTCTTTTCCCAAGTAGAGATACAAGAATTGAATAGACAAAGCATGACATGGTGGATTAAGACCTAGTAAATCGCCTACAAGCCTGCTAGACCATCTGATCTATGATTGTAATGAACACATCATTCTTACGAACTCACAATGAATTATTTGCATGTTCCAAATCCAATTACATCAATTTGTCAATCTACATGTGTGAACCTACTTCCCTAGATGCTTCTCATTATTGTTAATTCATCATTTGCCTTATTGCTTTCATCTTCAATTGCTTTTATTTTGTTTTCATTTATGCCTTTTATTAGTTTAGAAATTAAAAACTCCAAAACCCAGAACTCGTTAGATAGAACCCAATTACGAAACACTTCACATTCTATAGGAAACACCATCTCCCTGAGGATCGACCCCTACTTCCCTAATTACATTAAATTGTTATTAGCCTAGTCTGGGTAAATTATCTTTGTATCGGGCTCGCGACAAGCACGATCACTAATGATTCTCTATTATTTGACGGGATAATTGCATTCATGGGGATGTCTTGACATAGTAGGTGGAAGATGGAAACTGAACGTAATAAGCTTGATCTTGACTTTTGGCAAGCCACAAATTGGTAAGGTAGAGCCTCCTTAGACCAATGCATCCATGTTCGGTCTCTCTTAGGTGAGTGTAGGTCTTCTTATGGTTTGTGCTACATCAAAAACGCACAAGTATGGTTTTAATTTCATTTCTTTATAAGCATGCATTCATTTGTTAGCATTTTGGAGCCATTCACATGATTAAATTTGCCTTTTTGAACCCATTCACAAGCAAATTCATCCTTAGCTACATATAAAAATTGCCTACCTTGTTGAGCTAGTAGCTTTGATTAATTTATGTTTGGGTGCTCATTTAGGATTTGTTCTATTTTGAAGTATCATTGTGAGCTTGGTCTTAATGCTTTAAGATGAAAAAGAAAGAAAAATGATGAAAAATGATGGAAATGAAAGAAAGAAAAAGAGAGAAAAAAAGAAAAAGAGAAAAGGCATGAAATGAAAAAAAAAAGAGAAGCATATCTTGTATGAGAAAAAAGAAAAAAAGAAGAAGATGATTTAAGAAGCTCTCATGTTCTATTCATATATTTTGGATAGTTTTTCTTAAGAATTGTATTGAAAATTTTGGGATAGTTTTGGGATTGAGCATCCTTACATATGGTTGTTGCTAGCTTGACTTAGCTCCACATACCATAAATCATTTGTTCCTCATTCTTACCCATTTCTTATTAACCTTCTTCTTACCTATAACTTCCTTTTCATGCTTGCATTTGAATGTTTTTGGCTTGTATTTTTGAAATTTTTACCATATTAGATTGCGGGCACACTCTCATGAGTCGAGGATAGGTGAGTGTTACTCACAAAAATCCTTTCACATTTAAATGAGTTTGAGTGTATCGTAAGAGTCCATAAGTCAAAAGATCATGCAAGAGCCGAAAAGTTTAGTTGAAGTCTTTCATGATACATCGCCATGTAAATCTCATCCATGTTTTTGCATTATCCTTATGCCCATGTTGTTTCGGGATTTGAGTCATTATGCTTGATAGTTTAAAATTGGATATTGCAATTGTGGGGACTTCGTTGTTTTCCTCTCTTGTCTTGGTCTTGTGTGCTTGCTTGAGGACAAGCAAGGGTTTAGCTTGGGGGAGTTTGATATGTCTAGTTTTTATATGATTTTACTCCCTAATTTAGCTCGATTTTACATGATTATTATACTTTGTTTAGTATTTTTGTGAGATAATTACGTGTTCGAGGTGCATTGCTCGTTTTTGCTATGTTTTGTAGGAATCTAAGCATTTAGAGGCTTTTTCCTAACACAATTAGCAAGCACCAAAGTCCAACAAGCTAATAGAAGCAAAATGGACCATGAAAGGAGAATGACAAGTCAAACATGAAGATTTGTGAAATGTATTGAAATGCAAAACCAAAAATGAAGTCCAAAGCAAGGAGTCCACAACTCAAGCATAGGATACTCCTTTAGATGCTCAAGGAAACCCTAAACTATGCAATTAACCGGAGAATTAAGGTGTTTAAAGGCATAGCTTAGAATTCCTTAAGTATTAAATGGAGTATTTAAGCAAAAGTACCCGGATTAAGGAGGCCCCGATCGGGGTTCCCAGGCCCCGATCGGGGTTTGGCTTCTGTGATCACAACCGTTTCAAGTCCCTCTCCCTATATAAAGGAGAGGGACTTCGACACTTAGGGATATCTTTTATCATATCTTTTACTCATCTTTCACATATCTTTCATAGCTTTAGCTTAAGCACACAAGTTTTTCTTAGTTTCATAATTAGTTAAACATTTAATATTACTTTGTCAAACACTTGGTTACATTTCAAAGTTGTAATTCAATCTTTCCATTCAAGCATTTGGGTTATTTGTTCTTCATTTCCGAGTTATATTTCTCTATTGCGGTAATCCTAATTCTAGTTTTATGTTAGTATTCATTTCCATCATTTACCTTACGAATCATTTAGTTAATCGTAACATTAGTTAATCATAGTTTCATTGTTTTCTACATTAGAATCGTTAGTTTCATTCACTTAGTGTAGCACATTTTATTAACAAGTTGTTTTCCTTTATAATTTCATATTCATCATGCTTATTATATCAAATAGTATTAGTTTAATTAACAATATGAGTGAGTAGTTTCATTTGTCTAGGGATTAAGGAAGCCATGCATAATTAGTAAGTTGTAAATGTTAAAATAAGGATGAAGTAATATTGATAAATTGTTTCTATCACATGCTTGTATTGTTTTATTAATCTTTGTTATTTGGCCAATTGCATTGATTAAATTTGTTAATTCATTCTATAAGTTGAGAGGCACGGAATCGGATTAGACTAAGCATGTGTAGTTGTTGGACCAATTCATAAGTTTTGATAATGACATGTGTTTATGTAATAATATGTTTTACTCGATATATTATATGCGTGTAATTGTGTGCTTTAGTCTTATTATAGCTAGCAACAATTATGAGAAGAAAGATCAAAGTTAGGCATAACTTTGATACAGTTTGTGAGACAAAGTTATAACAACTTCAGGAATAACTTTGGAAGTGAACTTGGAAGTTATAGCTAACCAGGCATAACTTTAAGGAAAATCGCTTCAAACAAGATCTACATAAATCTCCACAAGACTCGAGATGGAGGGTCTTTGTGATCAAGATGAAGAGATGATCCGTATACTGAAGATCTTTGTGAAGATTAGATAGTATAGGTCGTCATTCGGTAACTATTCCATTCGAGAGATTTTATGTTCAAAAGTTATAGCTTTAGCCGATGATTTTGAATGATAAAATATTGATGCATGATTTTGGAAATAAAATGTTTTGAAATGTTTTCAAAAGTGAAAGAGTTTTATTTTTATATTTATCAATTATTGTAATAGAGAATATATTTATGAGATTCTATTGGTTAGTAATACAACTTATGGGTTGTCATGCTACCTAGGGTTTCTAATATATTCTATCTCAATTTGTTGTTAACCTAATAAGCCCACCTAGTGTTTGAGCCATCTAGGGTTTCGTGAAACCTAGTTTGTGCCACCTAGGGATTCGTGCTCCTAGGGTTTCGTGAGCTAGGATTCGGCCTCCATAGGTTGTTTCCTTAGTTTACCTAATCTAGGATTCTACTATATCTTTACAACAATATTTTGAGATATAAAGATAAATATATTTCTATAAGATAAACCAAATAATATTTTGAGATAAAGATATTTCTAAAAGATAAGCACATATTATTTTATGGAAAGATAAGTATCTTTATTAAATATTATACTAGGGTTTTAGATCTACTATAATTCTTCTACTATAAATACTCATTCACATATCAATTGTAAAATACACGACATACACACGAAACACACTACATTCACACGGCACAAATATTTATTAGTGTTGATTTTCAAAATCGTTTTAAAGCAAACCTTTGAGCAAATATTTATTATTTTTAGAGTTTGTTTTTAAAAGAGTCGTGCATCAATTATTATCAATCGCTTGAGTGAAATACGTTATTGGATAATAGTACATCAGTATAAGCTTACAATTCTTTAACGGGAATCTGTGTGAGTTATATTGTACTTTCTTATTAGCGTAAGATAGTATAGAGTATTTAGCGATACTCACCTTGAGTTATAATCATAGTGTTGATTATACGAGTGGGTTGGTAATTTTTGTAATCCGTAGAAAGGTACTAAAAATTATTAATCGAGAATAGTGGACGTAGGTTTCAACGTGTGAAACTGAACCACTTCAAAAATCGTGTGCCTCTCTCTTATCTCTTTACTTTTCGTTATTTCGTTATTCGCGCTTACTTTGATTAATTAATTAGTTGATTTTAATTCATAAGATCAAATAATTAATTACATATCATATAAATCGAAAAGTGGGGCTAGTTTTTAATACTCAATTCACCCCCCCCCCCCTCTTTCGTATTCGATCAATAGACTCTACAATTGGTATCAGAGCCTCGTGCTCTTGATTGCCTTACAGCAAGGAGTCTGATCCATTTATCTTTTTATTTTTATTTATTTTCCGCTGCATTTATTTTTATTTTAATGGATTCCAAACATCTGAAGTGTCCCGTATTCGATGGGAAGAACTACAGTTTATGGAAAAATATGATGACCCATTTCATAAAGGGTAACGATTGGGAGTGTTGGCTAATCATTAAGAATGGTCCGAATAAGATCATGCTTGGAACGGCCACTGGCACTTCTATCGAAAAGAAAGAAGATGACTATGTTGAGGCAGATTATAAGAAAGCTGAGAAAAATTCAAAGGCTATTAGTCTGTTGCAAAACGGCATGACCCATACTGAATTTGATCGTTTCTCACCTAGTTCTACTGCCAAGGAAATATGGGATGGTCTTGAGTTAGCTTATGAGGGGACAACTGTTGTCAAAAAGCAACGCATAGCTCTACTTATGCGAAAATACGAATTGTTCTCCATGGAACAAAATGAATCGCTTGACAGCATGTCTACTCGCTTCTCCAGTATCATTAATGAATTGAAAAATCTTGGAAAAACTTTTGACTCCGAGGAAATTGCCAGGAAGATCCTTAGAAGTCTGTCTAAACGATGGAGACCTGAGGTGACGGTAATTGAGGAATGTAAAGATCTATCTGACCTATCTTATCAAGAGCTACTTGGAACCCTAATGGCTCATGAGATTACTCTTGATGAAGATGCGGCAAATGATAGTAATAGCAAGAAGGTGGCTTTACAGGCCGAATCTAGTGAAAGACAAGATTCGGATCTTGAAGATGAAACAGTGTTATTTGCTAGACGTTTTAAGAAAAAAGTTTTTTAATAAACCACAAGGGAAAACGTTTAACAATAACACCAACAAATCTTACAAGAAGCCAATTGAGTCCAAAGGGTCTCTTTCAAGTCGTGGTTGCTTCAAATGTGGGGATAATGATCACATGATCAAAGATTGCCCCACATGGAAGAAAATCAAAGACAAAAATCAACGAGACAAAACCAAGAAGGAATTCAAGCAAGTAATGATGGCTTATGGCTGGGGAGATCTCGACACAGAGGACGACGAATCAGAAGAAGAGGAAGTCGCCAACTTGTGTCTAAGCAACGTCAGTCTTGACCTAATTTCTGACAGTGACAATGAAAGCGAATCCGAGATGTGTCTTGTTGGCAACTCAGATTCAGAACCAGATTCAGAAGATGACGAAGAGGTTAGCCATCTTGAACTTAAAAAGCAAGTTAAGAATTTATCTAAGAAGTCTTTAATTAAGTATTTTGAAGAAGCCTTAGATCATTGTCATGAGCAGAGTCTAGAATTGAAAGATCTTAAAGAACAAATTCTTGACATTGCTGAGGAAAACCAACTTCTTAAGGCCAAAGCTAAAAAGCTCAAGTCTAAAGTTATGGCAACTTCAGCCATAACTTCAGACAAGACAAATGTTGAGAAAGAAGCTCTTGAGTCTAAAGTTATAGCTAATGAAGCTATAATCTCAGAGTTGAAGCTCAACATTAAGCACCTTCAAGCCAAAGTTATGGCTAATGAAGCTATAACTTTAGAATTGAAGAAAGTCAATGAGCTTTTACAATCTCAAGCTAAAGCAAAGGAAGTTGTTATTCTTGATCATGAGAAAGTAAATTCCTTTCTTTCTCAGCAATTGAAAGATTTGAAGGCTGAATTCTCCCAAGCCAAAAGTCAACATTATGAGGAGAAACTTATCTTGAACAAACGTTTCAATGATTTTCGTGAAAATTTCAAAAAGAACAATCCCTCCAAAGACTCTAATGTAGATCATTCGTCGTGTGAAAAAGAAATTCAGTCTTTGAAGGAATTGCTCCTACATGCACGAAAAGTCCATGATAAGTGGGAAGGAAGTCAAAAGGTCTTAGACTTCCTTACCGAACAGTCTAATAATAACATGAAGAAAGGTCTTGGTCATGAATGCTATAGTCGTAGAGACCACGATAAGTGCAAATCCACTCCTTCTGACCGTGATTTCAGAAGAAGGAAGTACGTCAATCTTTCAGAATATCTGATTTGCAATTATTGTGGTCACAACGGTCATGTTAAAGATAATTGTGTTAAATATGTTAACGACAACAAAAATCAAACTGATTTTGTGAAAGAGCATGACGTGTCTAGTGAGTCAGAATCTGATCCTCAACGTGATGAGGTTCGAAATAATGAGTTTAGATGGTTTTATGACATGGCCTTCGATTACACATCTGTACCTTCAAAATCTAAACCTGATGTGAATCAGAGGCATTCGTCTAAACCTACAGTGCGTCGTAACAATAATCAATATAATAAACCTAGCAAACCCTATCCTAAGAAGAAAAGAATTGTCAAACAGGTATGGGTTAGGAAGGATCAAATATATAGAGTCACTAACCATAAAGGACCCAACTTAGCGTGGGTACCTAAAAGCAGCATTTGATTCTCCTGCAGAAAATAGTGAAAGAAAACAATCTTTGGTATCTCGACAGTGGATGTTCGAGGCACATGACTGGAAACAAGAATTTATTTCTTTCACTAGAGCCCTTCAACGGTGGCAAGGTCACCTTTGGAGACAACAAGAAGGGTAACATAATCGGTGTAGGTAAGATTGGTATATCTTCTTCACATGCTATCAATAACGTCTATCTGGTAGATGGCCTTAAGCATAACTTGCTAAGTATCTCTCAACTATGTGACAAAGGCAACAAAGTCGTTTTTTATTCAAATATTTGTCGTATCATAGTTGAAGGAACTAGCAATGTTATCTTAGAAGGCTTACGTGCATGAAAGTCACTGTGGATGATTCATGCTTGTGGCACAAGAGGTTTGCACACATCAGTCCAACGATTTTAAAGAAACTCAAGTCTTGGGATTGAGTTGAGGGTCTACCCTCAATCAAATTCGAACAAGAAAAGATGTGTGACTCATGTGCCCGTTTTAAACAAGTTAGATCTTCATTCAAACCGAAACGAGTAGTAAGTACAGAGCGTCCACTTAAGTTGGTACACATGGATTTGTGTGGACCTATGAAAGTTAGAAGCCGCGGTGGATCAAGGTACGTATTCGTCCTAGTCGACGACTACTCCAGGTATGTATGGCCTATCTTTCTCTTTACTAAAGATGAAACTTTCGATGAGTTTGTGGTACTAATGAAGCTCGCCCAAAACAAGTATGATAAAAAGTTAGTTTCCATTCGTACGGATCATGGCACCGCATTTGATAATCAAGCTTTTATAGAATATTGTAGGGAGAATGGTGTAGGACATAACTTTTCTGCACCACGAACCCCACAACAAAATGGTGTCGTGGAACGTATGAATAGAACATTAGAGGACATGCCCCGCACTATGCTTTTGTGTAGTGGCCTTCCTAAGAGCTTTTGGGCAGAAGCCATAAGTACTGCATGCTATGTGCACAATAGAGCTATGATTAGACCTATTCTCAAAAAGACTCCCTATGAACTTTTAAGAGGGAGAAAACCCAATATAGCTCACCTTCGTTGCTTCGGGAGTAAATGTTTTGCCCATAATAATGGAAAAAGTAATTTGAGCAAATTTGATCCACGAAGTGACGAAGCTGTATTTGTTGGTTATTCTAATCATAGTAAAGCTTTCAAAGTTTTTAACAAAAGAACGTTGTGCATAGAAGAAAGTGTTCATATTGTATTTGATGAAGATAATGTGCCTGAGCAAGTTGAACAGAATGAAGAAGAGGACATGAATGATCCAGACTTTCGCCTCTCCAGAGATGACGTGCCAATTAATAATGAAGAAGTTATTGAAGGAATCAATGATGAACTTGATAAATCCGCAAATGACCTTGAACAGAGAACTGAGACAATTTTTGATGATACGAATGTCTCTTCTCAAAACAAGGAAAAGGAAACTGAAGTTATAGCTGATGATGCTATAACTTTGAACCAGAACCAAGATGGTGTAACTGAAGTTGTACCAACTTCAGCTATAACCCCAGAGTCCAACTCAGGGGGAACCAACCTTGATTCTGAATCATTTGAGGAAAGTGATAGTTCATCAGATGATGATGAGCCTAGGAACTCTAAGAAATGGAAATATATGAGTTCTCATCCTATGGATAGTATCCTAGGAAGTTTGAATAAGGGAGTTCAAACGAGGCGAACATTAAATAACTTTTGTTCATTCTATTCTTTTCTGTCTACCATAGAGCCCACCAACATCAAAGAAGCTCTTGCAGAATACGACTGGATTGTGGCTATGCAAGAAGAGCTTCAACAGTTCGAACGCAATAAAGTATGGCACCTTGTGCCTCGACCTCCTAATCGAACTGTGATTGGTACTCGATGGGTATTTAGAAATAAATTGGATGATTCAGGAGTTATAGTTCGTAACAAGGCTCGATTGGTTGTTCAAGGTTATAATCAACAAGAAGGGATTGATTATGACGAGACATTCGCTCCAGTAGCAAGACTTGAAGCTATTCGCTTGCTCATCGCCTTCGCAGCTCACAAAGGAATGAAATTATTCCAAATGGACGTTACGACTGCATTTCTTAACGGTTATTTGGAAGAAGAGGTTTTTGTTGAACAACCTCCTGGATTTTTGAATAGCAAGTTTCAAAACCATGTTTTTAAACTCGATAAAGCTTTATATGGTTTGAAACAAGCACCTAGGGCTTGGTACGACAGATTATCAAAATTTTTATTACAAAACAATTTTAAGAGAGGATCTGTCGACAAAACCCTATTTCTAAAATCCGAGGGTTCTGATTTACTTGTTGCTCAGATTTATGTAGACGATATTATTTTTGGTTCTACTAACAATAAATTGTGCAAGTATTTTTCAGATCTTATGACCTCAGAATTTGAAATGAGCATGATGGGAGAATTAAAATTCTTCCTAGGACTGCAGATTCAACAAACCAAAGAAGGTATAAAGATTCACCAACAAAAATATGTCAAGGAGCTAATCAGAAAATTTGGTATGGAGAACGCTCATCCAATGGACACGCCTATGGTAACTGACAAAAAGTTGACCTTAGACGAAACTGGTAAGTCCGTAGACGAGACTACATATCGAGGTATGATTGGTTCCTTATTATATTTGACTGCAAGTAGACCTGACATTATGTTCAGTGTATGTGTCTGCGCTAGATTTCAATCATGTCCCAAGGAATCACATATGATTGCAGTTAAACGTATCCTGAGATATTTAATTGGTACATCTAATTTATATTTATGGTATCCACTTGAGTGCAATTTCGATCTAGTAGGATATTCAGACGCAGATTATGCGGGATGTTCGTTAGATAGAAAAAGTACCTCTGGATTTGCTACGTTTGTTGGACCTTGCATAATTACTTGGGGCTCAAAGAAGCAAAATTCGGTTGCGTTATCCACTGCAGAAGCCGAATATATCGCTGCAGGACTGGTATGTTCTCAACTACTTTGGTTAAAGCAACAACTATGTGATTATGGTGTTAATGTTGGTTGTCTGCCTGTTTTCTGTGATAATACGAGTGCTATTGTTATTTCTAAGAACCCAGCTCAGCATTCTCGTACTAAGCATATAGACATTAGACATCACTTTTTGCGCGACCATGTAGAAAAGGGCAACATTAAACTCGAATTTTGTAGTACTGATGTTCAATGGGCTGACATTTTAACAAAGGCGTTAGCGAGAAGACGTTTTGAGATTTTGCGGTTGGAAATTGGTTTAATCGGTAGCAATTAAATTCATCGTATTTATTTTGTGAACCTGCGTGACTGGCTAGATTAAGACGAGATTATATGACTGTGTCCGCATATTTCATTGCTAGTATATTTGTGCTTAATATAATATATTTTACGTAAGTATCTTGCATATTTAGTGTTTTATGGAAATTGAATTATGAACCACTTATTTGCCAAAAACCTATCTTATTCACTTTCCTAATCTAACCAAAATTCTACCCATGCAATTCTTTTTGGCCGAAATTCTCAAACAAATATAACCTTTCCATATCTTTTTATTTACCAAATTCTTTCCTTACCATATCCCAACAAAAATAATCACCCAATATTCTTTTCCTACCCAAATTCAAATTGAAAAAAAAAAAAAAAAAAAAAAAAGGGAAAGACAAATTGTGACGGCACACCCATGTGCCTAAGTACAAAAGTAAAAACCTATTCTTACACATTCATAATTACTCTTACACCTATCACTTTTACCATCATAATTTCCCAACCAATTTTTTTACTACCTCTCTCCTTCCTCACGGTTCCCACACCCAAACAAAACACAAAATTATCCAAACCTTCAACCTTCAACAATGGCTTCCACTAGATCAAAAATTGCCAAAAACCCAAATCCTAAAACCCCCAAGCCAAGCATGCCTAAAAATACCTCTTCTCCTCCCACACAACAATCACCCAACCCAAACCAAACCGAGTCGGGTGCGGGTCTCGAGGGTACTAAGAGAAGACGGTTAAACAAAGGGAAAGGAAGACTCCAAGAAGAAGTCACAACCGAAACCATTGACACGGTTTCCGAGGAGACCACACGGGTAACTCTTCGTGATTTTTCGCCGCAAGAAACATCTTTGGGAATTGATAAACTCCGTCTTACAAAAGACGAAAGAAAACTTGTGAACCGAGTTGCTCAATATGGAATACACGGTGGTCGGTATTATCCTAAGGCTTGGTGTGACATGTATAGGGCTTTGGGATTCTTTTCGGATTTTCTGAATTTCCAAGAATGGGAAACGGTGGCTGAGTTTTCGGGTCCGGTGTATCCGATTGAGGTAATCCAGTTCTTTTCCTCTGTTTCTTTAGACAATGGAGTCTTGCATGCCGTCATAAATGGCCGTGCAGTTTCGTTTTCCGTGACGGACTTTTGTACTCTGGTTTTGGTTCCTGATGATGGAATCAAAATCAATCCGAGTACGTCATGGGAAGAACTGACGGACATGGCTAAGCTGGAGGTTAAGCAGTATTTTGATGTTGGGGCGACGGTGTCGAGTTGTGTGTTGGCTGGTAGTGTTTCTCCGAAACTGAAATTTCTGTTAAACTTTTTATGGAATACTGTGATTCCGCGACGGGGCGGACGTGATAAAATTGCATGTTATGAGATGTTAGTCGTTAAGCATTGGTTAGAAGGCAACCGGGTTAATTTACCTTCTCTTGTTTTTAATCGTATTTCACAAACCGCTTTCTCGGTGACCGAAGACAAATTTTACTCTACTCTTGATTTGCCGTATGGCATGTGGCTGTCTCGGCTTTTTGAGTCAAAGGGAGTTGTTAATGTGCAAAATTATGGGGTCGCGGTAAAAGATGAAATGTGTGATACGTTCTTGAAATTTATGAAGCTTGATGCTAATGGTCCGGAGTTGTTATTTTTGGTCAAAGGAGGTTCGGTTGGATTGTCTTCGGGTGGGGCTGATTTTTCCGTGATTGAATCCAAATTGGATATGTTCATTGGTAGTATTATGGAGCGCTTGGATGCGCAGGATAAGAAAATTGAGACGGTATTGGACACGGTTGTTCAAGCCGTGGCCGTGGGTTCCTTGAGCTCAACCCGTGACCAAGGTGGGTCGGGTGTGAGTCGTGAGATGAGGACATGGATGGATGGTGTGGATGATCGCCTTGCTAAGTTGGAACGAAATATTATCGATTGTAAGCAAGAGGCGTATAGACAAAGGGATAGGATGACATTCTTGGTGAGCCAAGGCGGGTCGTTGGTTAAGAGCGGGACGGAGATGCGTGAGGGAATGCGTACTATATACGATGCGACGGAGGCTCTTTCGTTGAAAGTTCGGAACTTTGATGTTTGCCTCACCGCTCAAGCTTCTCATGTGTCCAATTGCCTTGACCGTCTTTCCACTCTTGAGTACCGCACTAGGCCCGGTTATGTCGATCCTAACAAAATCCGTCAACCCAAAATGCCTTGATTTTTCTATCCTTGGTTGTTTTAACTCTTAAACTACTAATCTTATTCGGCCCATTTGGCTTATTTTGACATTGTCTATTCGGCCCAATGGCAACTAACAATATATTTTTTGTGGTTTGTAGTTTAATCAACATTTGCACTTTATTTTGCTTGATATATATCGTCTTATATTGCGTATTTTGCATATCTATTTCTTGCCTTGACATGTGTTATTCTAGTCGTTTTATGTC
>JAIUZE010002122.1:0-106481 GCA_022085475.1 Heliosperma pusillum
TACAAAGAAAACGCCGAGTACCCCAAATTCGGTAGATCAATTCACGAAAGAGGCGGAAAAGAGCTCAAGCCTCATAACAAGCGGTACGCTACATGCAAATAACACCACCTCGCAAGTACACAACATTTGACGGCGGGTCGATCAACGCAATGCGTTCAACTCCCAACAACGTCGTCGTATGCCCACTACACATGCAATTAAGCAGTAGGATACCTCTCCGTTCCGACATTCCAGCCTTACGAACGGGAAGGTAGCCAAGGGAAATGAGAGTACAAAGCACAATACAAAATAGTGCTCAAACCGACTCATTTGTAAAAACCGACTCAAAGTGGGAACATATCGAAAACCGTCACAAAACATGTGATACATGCGAAAGAGATATCATATATCCAAAACATGAATATTATAAGACATTACGTAAAATTATACGATAAACGAATCATGCGAACTAATATGAATTACGAGTTTTAGAGATTTTATAAGAAAAATACAGCCGTGTTCCAGGCCGGTGTGGAGGGAGGCGGCCGGTACCCCGGCTCGGAGCACAACTACACACAAAACACAAGTTTGGAAACTAACTAAATCAAGGGTCCACTTAAAACGGTCATAACTAGAGTTCTAGATATGGGAATGCATAAATTCCAAGTCGACGTGATATCTTATCCTCTTACGGTTCCAACGAGTGGTCACAAGCCCAAAACAAGCAAGTAACGAAGGAGATATGATCATTCTACGAAAAAGGGTCGGTGCAGTGAAATTGCACAAGTCACCCGAGAACAACAAACACCATTTCTATCATTTCCAATTTTCATAATTCACTTCTATCAAGTATCAACAATCAATATTCATCATCAAAAATCATCAAATAACAATAATCATCATCCATAACATAATTCCTAAACTTACTAATCATATTATAAATACGAATTCTAACATAGAAATCATATAAAACACGTAAATGATATCGAGTAACCCTTCACCGTTACCTTTACGCGTCTTTAAACGGTTACTAAGCTTTCCTAGTCTCCACCTACATACAATTAGATAATAAAAGATGAATATCATTCACCTTGAGAAAGACGGATAATTTAAAAAGCGAGAAAGACGGTAATTTTATTACCAATACGGATAGAGGAAGATGAGAGGGGAAGAATAAGACGAACTTACGTGAATTTGAGCGAGAATTGAAGGCGTAGCGATGATTCTAAGTTTGAGCAAGTATGGAGGCTAGGGTTTTGGTGTTTACTAGAGAGGGAGAAGAAGATGATGAATGAGGGTGAGTTAGGGTTAAGGGGGAGTATATGTAGGGTGAGTCGGAAAAGTCAACGAAAGTCAAAGACGGCTCAAAAGTCAAGAAAAATCAAAGACGACTCAAAAGTCAAGAAAAGTCAAAGACGACTTAAAAGTCAAGAAAAGTCAAAGACGACTTAAAAGTCAAGAAAAGTCAAACTCGTCTTAAGACGGGATTTTCATGGAATCTCGCGGAAATTCCAAATACGAACTCGGAAATTCTAAATTCGACTCGAAACATAAAATTCAAATTTAAAACTAAAATTTGCTGAAAAGATTTCGTAAAATATTTCTACTAGAAAAATAGGGTACATTTCCGGGTGTTACAAGGCAGCCGGCCGGCGGTCACACCCACCGGCTGGGAGTCCCTGTAGTTTGTGATGGTTGTTTAATGTTATCGTGGTGCCAGCCGGGTACCCGGCAGCCGGTCCACCTGACCGGCTGGGACCCCATGTGTCCCTTTTCTTTTTTTTTTTCATTTGTCTTTACATTTAATAGTTTGTATAACTTGTTTATCTTATAAACTTACGTAATGACATTAAATATTCATGTTTAAAATATTTATTATCTCATTTACATGTTTTGTGACGGTTATCCTTATTTTTCCCTTTGAGTCGGTTTTGATTTATGTTATGTTTTGAATGTCTATAAATGACGGTTTTAAACTCTCATTTCCCGGTCACACTTTATACTCGTTAGACTTAAATGTCGGAGCGATGAAGTGTAACCAAGATGTCGTTGTGCATTTGTTTAGTGGGGATATGACGGCGTTGTTGGGAGGCGAACACAATGCTTTGATTGACCCGGTTGTCATATGTTGTATCCTTGAAGACGGACACTATTCGTCACAAGCTGAAGACGGATAGTGCCCCTCTCACAATATGCAAGTGGTAAGGACAAGTGGATGGCAAATGGATACTCCACTTACCCTCTCGCTTGCATAATGTGAAAAGGGCACTATCCGTCTTCCGCTTGTGACGGATAGTGTCCGTCTTTAGTGAGACATGCTGATTAAAAAAATAGGTTTACTAATTACTATGACTTCTCCATTAAGAAAGATGATTAGTGTTGATGAAACGAGTGACGAAGAAATTAATCAAGTTATACGCGGTCATATCATCTAAAATACATTGCACATTGTTGATAAAACTATAATACTACGTATATGACATTATATAATGCAGTTGGTCTCTCTTGTGACAGTCACAAGTTTGTGACGGACTAAATGTGACCATTTTATGATAAAAAGTATTCATCCATAAAATGTTACCAGTCATATGATGGTTACATTTTCCATAAAAATGGTCACATTTGCTCCGTCACTAGCTTGTGATGAAAAGTGTCCGTCACAAATGAGAATTTGTGTATATAATGATTATTTTGATGATAGTACCACAACTAGGTTCGGTTCGTTTGACTTAAAATCACTCCTTTTACGCTTAATTCAGTTCACCTTTTTAAGTAAGAGGTATGATAATGTTACGACACTTTTGTTAACGCCATTTTAATACAAGTTACATATAAAGATATCTTACTATTCACTCTCTCACAAACTTGGGTGGTATTAGTCATGTTAGTAGTGAAGGATCAGTATACGCAGGGGAAATAATAATTATACGATCCTTTAATAGACCTATTGCATTCAAACAGTAAATAAAAGGGATTAATTCACATACTTGGAATTAAGACGGATTAGCAATTAACTCCGAAAGTACGAAGTCTCTAGTGTATCCACACCGGGTACGAACTACACTCTCAACCTTTGAGACGACTCGGAAATATGAGAACCCTTGAGAAAAAAACCCTTTTTTCTCTCTCTATATTTGGGTGGAAAACTAACTCAATGAATTGTGTTGTTTTCCAATTACCAACTCCAAGTATTTATAGGGAAGAATAAAATAAACTCCTTATTTTATTTCCTTATTTTAATACTATGGAATACTTTCTCCTTTTATTATTATATCTTTTGTGTTAGCAATTAATACAATAATATGTCATCTAGATACTTTAATTATTATCATATAATAATATAAAGTCATCTTAAGTGTAAACGTTAACCCGTAAGTGTGTGACCATCTAGGTTCAACATTAAGCCAGTAGTAATTAACGTTACCGATCCGATTGGGTCTGGGGCATAATTCCAACAATCTCCCACTTGACCCAGAGTCAATCGTCTTAATTACTAATCGAGGTTGGCGTCTAACAACACTCCTCAACGACTGGATAATGTGAATATCAACATCCGATGAAGACGAACTTGGTTAAGGGTAATGTATCATTTCCTTCCATCTTTCCAACTCCGGATTATCCTAGGGTATGGTTAAAAACTGTCAAACCCTGTTGGATAACCACTATGTTCCATGTCAATCACTATGGTTGGCGAATCGACTTCAAGAAACTCATTTCTTCAAACATTCATTTGCCTTGGCCAAGGTCTTGATACAACCAATAAGATTTATGACAACATAGAGTTCAAACTCGTTACCTCGAGTTGATGGATTCCATCCGACTCACCACTAACTTCATAGGTACTCAATTAAACCCAATAAACGTTCAACTAGTATTTTTACACACTAGTTGTCAGGCATAAAAGTATAACAAGTATTCTATTAATTACAATGGTGAACTCGGGTCAAAGGAAAAAGAATTACATTCACTCCTTATGAGAATTTCCACACTGACAGTTAATAGGTAAAACAACCACTAGGAAACCTCCTTTCGGTCAGTCCAATGAATAAAGTGTACATATATTAGTCCATCTGGATCATCAAAGGCCCTTTTGATAACCCTTGGACCAAGAACTTCTTTTGATCAAACCCTCTAATGCTTGACTCTCATTATTATAATCTCCATTATAATGTCAAGCATACGGTTAAATCAAGGACTTATCACATATGGTTCTCAAACACAATATGATAAAAAAACAATGCCATTTTATTAATATCAATTAATAATAAATAAAAACAATATGAAATGTGTTCAAAATATGTTACATAACGATTGGGTCTAGAGCATAATTTCAAAAATCATCTCCCACTTGACCTAGAGTCAATCACTTATGAACTTTAATCCAATACTCCACTTATGCTTATCAAAATCTTTTGATCCAAGCGCCTTCGTGAAGGGATCTGCGGGATTTTCTTTTCCTTCTACCTTTTGTACTTGAAAATCTCCACGTTCAATAATTTCTCTAATCAGCTGAAACTTTCGCAGAACATGCTTAGATTGTTGGTGTGACCTTGGCTCTTTGGCCTGTGCAATAGCCCCGGTATTGTCACACATTAAAGGAACAACTTCCTTCACTGAAGGAACTACACCAAGTTCAGTTAAGAACTTTTTAATCCAAACGGCTTCCTTAGCAGCATCACATGCAGCTATATACTCTGCTTCAGTTACTGAATCTGCAACTGTGGCTTGTTTGGAACTCTTCCAACTCACTGCTCCACCATTCAAAGTGAAAACAAAACCAGAGGTAGACTTGTTATCATCCTTGTCTGATGCAAAACTAGCATTAGTATAACCCAAACAATTAAGGACATTGTCTCCATAAATGAGGAATTGGTCCTTAGCCCTTCTCAAGTACTTAAGGATGGATTTTACCACTTTCCAATATTCCTCGCCTGGATTCCCTTGGTACCTACTCGCTACTCCTAGCGCGTAAGAAACATCAGGCCATGTACATGTCATGGTATACATGAGAGCTCCCACTGCACTTTCATATGGGACTTTAATCATGCGTTCCCTCTCTTCTAGAGTCTTAGGACAATCCTTTCTAGCTAGAGAAATTCCAGAGCCTATTGGTAAATAGCCCTTTTTGGAATTTTCCATGTGATACCCCTTTAAAATTGTATCAATGTACATAGACTGGGAGAGTCCAAGCAACTTCCTTGATCTATCTCTATAGATCTTTATTCCAAGAATATAAGTTGCTTCTCCCAAATCTTTCATAGAGAACTGTTTAGATAGCCAAGCCTTTGTCTCTTGCATGGTTGGTACATCATTTCCCATTAGTAAAATGTCATCAACATATAATACTAAGAAAATGATAATGCTCCCACTAACCTTCTTCTACACACATGGCTCCTCCTCACATCGCACAAAATTGTACTTTTCAATTGTCGTGGGAAAACGGATATTCCAACTACGAGAAGCTTGCTTTAATCCATAAATAGATCGTTGAAGCTTACATACTTTATCATTAGAAGATGGCAATGTGAAACCTTCAGGTTGAGTCATAGAGACATCTTCCTTTAACTCCCCATTGAGGAAAGCTGTTTTCACATCCATTTGCCATATCTCATAATCATAGTATGCAGCTATAGCAAGCAGAATCCGAATAGATTTGAGCATTGCCACAGGGGAGAACGTTTCTTCATAATCAATACCTTCCTTTTGATTATACCCCTTGGCAACAAGACGGGCTTTATAGGTCTCAACCTTACCGTCTGCTCCAATCTTTTTCTTAAACACCCATTTGCATCCAATGGGTTTTAAGTCTTTAGAGTTATCAACCAAAGTCCACACTTTGTTGATTTTCATAGACTCCATCTCGGATTCCATAGCCTTTAGCCATTTCTCATGGTCTGGACTTGCCATAGCCTCTTTGAAGCATCTGGGATCATCATCAATGTGAGTTATATCATCAATATGATTAGCCTCATCATCTTGCACTAATAGATTTAATCTATTTGGTGCACGACTTTCCCTAACCGACCTTCTTAGAGGCTCATGTACTATTTGATTTTCTGGTTGCTCAGGTTCCACGGTTGATTCATTAATCAACTGATTTTCCTCAACATTTGAGGTTTGACCTGTTGATGGCAACTTTAAAACATCAAATAAAGGTTGCTCATTTGGCATCTCATGCTCCTGAGTTACTGTTGACTCATTGGTATCTTTGATCTCATCAAGATCTATTTCAACACCATGACTTCCTTCTTTAAGGAATTCCTTTTCTAAAAAGCTTGCATTTCTGGCCACAAACACTTTGTGTTCAGAAGGGTGATAGAAATAGTATCCCATAGTCTCCTTGGAATAACCAACAAATCTACATTTGTCAGATTTAGCTTCAAGCTTGTCTGACTGCAGTCGCTTAACATAAGCTGGACAACCCCAAATCCTCAAATGCTTAAGGTTAGGCTTACGTCCTTTCCATATCTCATATGGTGTTTTAGTGACTGCCTTAGTGGGAACTTTATTTAATATGAACGCAGCAGCTTCCAAAGCATATCCCCATAGGAAAATAGGAAGATCAGTGAACCCCATCATGGATCTCACCATATCTAATAAGGTTCAATTTCTCCTTTCTGAAACACCATTATGTTGTGGCGTTCCAGGAGAAGTCCACTGTGACAAGATCCCATATTGTCTTAAATAATCAATGAACTCATCACTGAGATACTCACCTCCACGGTAAGATCTCAGTACTTTTATATTCTTACCAGTTTGTTTTTCAACTTCACTGCGAAATCTTTTGAACATTTCAAAGGATTCTGACTTATGTTTCATTAGATAAACAAATCCAAATCTTGACATATCATCAGTGAAAGTTATAAAGTAAGAATATCGACCTTTAGCTTGAACTTTCATTGGACCACATACATCAGAATGTACGAGTCCTAAATGCTCACTAGCTTTTTCTGCAGTTCCAGTAAAAGGAAATTTGGTCAACTTTCCTAGGAGACAAGATTCACGAGTGTCATATGATTCATAATCATATTGACCAAGGCACCCTTCACGATGCAACTTGTTTACTCTTTTCTCACCAATGTGACCAAGCCTACAATGCCAAAGGTAAATTTGATTCCCTTGATTATTTCTCTTCCTCTTTTGGCCAGAAACAGTCATAATAGGACAAATCACTAGCTCAGGTAAAACATAAAGACCAAATTGCAAATAACCATTCACATATAAATCATCACCATGATAAATATAGCATTGATTATTATAGAAAATTGTTCTGAATCCACACTTGTCCAAAGACGAGATGGAAACAATGTTCAAAACAAACTTAGGAACATAATAACAATCTTCTAAAGTTATGGTCTTGCCATTAGGCATTCTAAGAAAGACGGTTCCTACAGCTAGGGCAGCAACATTTGCTCCATTCCCAACTTGCAGTTTGACCTCTCCCTTCTTTAACCATCTATTGATCCTTAAACCTTGCAACATATTGCATATGTTAAAGCTACTACCGGTATCTAATACCCATTTAGTAGTATCAATAGTTGTCAAAGAAATCATGAAAACATTTTTCACAATTGTTTTACCTTGTTGCTTGTCCTTCAGAGCTATCTTATACTCTGGACAATTTCCTTTCCAGTGTCCTTTCTTCTTGCAAAAGAAACATTCATCCTCTGACTGACCAGTCATCACCCTCGTACTCATAGAAGAGATACTAACCATATCCACAGATCCAGATTTAACTAAGGACTTAGATATCTCATATCCAGTAGCCTTACTCTGAAACTCGTACATCTTCTTAAGATGTGCAATGATCTGTGAAAGAGTCATATTTTCATATTGCCTCTGAAGTTCAGGACTCATGGAGGCCAGAATAATGCACTTTGCAGCAATACTTTCTTCAGAGTACTTTGCATATGCATCTAATGCACTTGCATTACTTTCTCCCTCTAGAGGTGCTACCATAGGGGGCTTATCGATCACATCGATTATCTTTTCATGCATGAGAACAATTCTCAGGTTCTGGTACCAATCATCAAAATTGTTACCGGATAGTTTGTTAGCATCAAGAATGCTTCGCAGTGTAATATTAGCCATTATGAGAAATCTGATACAAAAGGAAAAAAAACAGAAAACAAGAACACAAAACATACATCATTAAGACATGGACTTTATCTAAATGATAACAATAAACTTTAAAACATGGATGAGCCCCTTGGTAGTCAAGTCGTTTCTCACACATATTTAAAGTCCTCGTACATTACCAAAATATTTCATCATATGAAATTAAAACAGACTCTATACTTCATAGTCCCCTGGTAGTCAGGTCGTTCCTATTAGTATAGTTGAGTTCATCCACCCTTGTGACAGAAAATTAGTTAATCTCATACCCTCTGGGTAGTCCAGACTATAAGTACAAAATTAAATAACTTTTCTTCACACTCGTATCATATACAATAGACAATATTATTTATCTCTGAACTACAAGTCTCCTGGTAGTCAGGTCGTTCCTTGTAAACAAAAATAAATTTTATTAACTACTTGGATGGAAAAGTCTCTTTGATAAAATATCGTATATTTTATCAATTACCAAACTCAATAATTTTAATGTGGTCAAGATTTTAATATCTTCCGTTATTAAAACAATTTTAATAACAAAATTGGTCATATCCTATATAACCATCAACAATAATTACTATAAACAAGATTATAACAATTATTGTAACAAAAGAATTCTACTACTAGAATCCTGCGGCAAAACCCTAACTTGAATATGCTAAAAGCAAATATACAGGGAACAATTCACTATACATCACAGTATCACACATCTTCACGGTTACATTTAGCCAAAGAAAAATAAGACGCATGCATGGATTCAGTAGCTTAAAGAACAGGCGGCTAAACATTAACCCAAAAATTACATAATAACTGGTGAAAAACATAGAACAATTCTACACTATTTCACCGTCACAAATATTGTATGCCAGCTACCCATGATATACTGGAATTAAGCAATAGCACCCGAACTTTAATACGCTAAAAATAAATGGGCAGAGAACTATTCAATGTACATAGCATCAATTGCAATAACAGTAGTTTGCAAAAGAAAAATAAAGATGTATCACTGTACATACTACATAGCAACATTAACATGATTACGCATGCGAAGAATGATATAGGAAGGATAAAAGTGGAAGTTTTAACTGGTTGTTGCGGTTAGTTAAGGTTTTTAATAAGCTGTTGGAGTTAGTTACAAGTGTTTGTTAGAGTTTGGAGTTAGTTACAGGAGTTTGTTAGACTTGTATTGATCCTTTGATTTAGCTTCCGCAAAATTATCAATCCTATCAAAAAACTGGCACCTGCAACAGAGAAGGTCACTGTTCAGCAGTTGAAGACAGTAATGGAGGGACGAATATCAACTGTAGAACTGCAATTGGAACAACAATCTTCGATTCTTGGGGAAATTATGAAGATGTTGAAGGAACAGGAGAAAGGGAAGGGTACTTCGAATCATGAACAGGGAAATGGGGATTCAAAATCATCTCATCAAAATGGTAGAACTCATCTCAGGTTTACTCCAAAACTTGAATTTCCTTCTTTTGATGGTAATAATCCTAGAATTTGGATGAAAAAATGCATGAAGTATTTCAATTTGTGAAAAATTCCTGAAGAACAACGTGTTGATCTGGCTAGTATGTATATGGTTGGTAGAGCTGAGTCGTGGTTTAATAGCTATATAGTTGTAAGACAACATGTTGATTGGAATGATTTCATAGTGGATTTGTGTGCAAGATTTAAGGAGGAAATTGCTGGAAATGTAGTAGAGGAATTTAATAAGCTTCGTCAAACTGATTCCATTGATGATTACCTAGATGCATTTGATAGTTTAAAAGGGTTAATGTTACAAAGAAACCCTTTATTACCTGAACAATATTTTCTTGATAGCTTCATTGGTGGACTGAAACCCTCTTTGAAACCATTTGTGAAAGCTTTCAAACCGCAAAATCTTGCATCTGTAGTGGAATATGCTAGGTTGCAGGAAGATACGTTATCTGTTACAAAGTACACCCCAAAAAGCTATACACAAAATTTTGCTCCTATTACTAAAACTATGCCATTTCAAAACTCTTTTGTAAACAAATCATCTTCTAAAGGATTACTACCTACTCCATCCTCAAATAGCACTCATGCATTACCACCAATTAACCCTAACAGGCCCACTAGATTCATTAGTGCAGCAGAACGAGCAGAGAAACAGAGGAAAGGGGAGTGTTATTTCTGTAATGAGCCATTTGACATAAACCATAAATGCAAACTCAAAGGAACACAATTGTTTGCAGTAGAAATAGTAGGAGATGAATGTGATGGGCACGTAGATATGGGCGTAGTGGCAGAAGTTCAGGAATCAGACGTGGGGTATGACATGGTGGGGTTTGATCCTTGCATTTCAATGAATGCCTTATCAGGCAGTTCTGGTTTTCAGACTATGAGAGTGACAGGTTTTGTAGGAAAAAAATCCATTCATATACTGATTGACTATGAAAGTACACACAACTTTCTGGATCAAGAAATGGCTATGAAATTAGGGTGTAAATTGGATTGTATTGAGCCTCAATCAGTGACAGTGGCAGATGGGAGCCAATTTCCTTGTCAACTCATGAGTAAAAGATTTTCATGGCAGCTGCAAAATACTCAATTCATGACTGATGTGTTGATTATTCCATTGGGTGGTTGTGATATGGTACTAGGGATACAATGGTTGAGTATTCTAGGAACAGTAAGTTGGAATTTCAAGAAACTGAAGATGGAATTCACCTACAATGAAAGAAGACATGTGTTGAGAGGGTTGGGACCTCAAAAGGTCAGGACAGTTAGGGATACACCATCTTCCAAGCTCTTGGATAATGTTGCACAGTTGTGTTTCTTGCTATTGAGTAGCAAGGAAGAAATAAATCCTCAAATTTTATGTTGTTCCCAACAAGTCAATGATGAAAGTGAACAACTAGTAGAGCTCATCAACTTATTACAGCAATATAAGGGAGTTTTTGAAGAACCTACCAGTTTACCTCCTAGTAGAGGTGTATATGATCACAGGATTCCTATGCTGCCTGATGTACAACCTGTTAACATCAGACCATATAGGTATCCTCTCAAACAAAGGGATATTATTGAGGGTTTGGTGCAAGAGATGTTGGATCAAGGGATAATCCAACCCAGTTGCAGCCCATTTGCTTCTCCAGTAGTTTTGGTAGGGAAGAAGGACAGATCATGGCGTTTATGTGTTGATTACAGGGAGGTCAATAAGAGGACTGTGAAAGATAAATTTCCAATACCTGTTGTGGATGAACTCATTGATGAGTTGGCTGGATCTCAGGTATTTACAAAACTCGATCTAAGAGCAGGGTATCATCAGTTAAGGGTACATGATGGGGGATGTGTTTAAAACTGCATTAAAGACTCATGTGGGTCACTATGAGTTTCTAGTTATGCCATTTGGTTTAACAAATGCACCTGCTTCTTTTCAAAATTGGATGAACACTGTGTTTAAGCCCTTATTGAGGAAGTGTGTACTTGTCTTTTTTGATGACATATTGGTTTATAGTCCTTCCTTGGATGAACATTGGGAGCATTTAACTGCTGTTTTTGAGCTCATGAAGCACAATCAGCTATATGATAAGGCTAGTAAGTGTGCATTAGCTATTAGCAAAGTAGAGTATTTGGGTGATTTTATCTCAGGGCAAGGAGTAGAGGCTGATCCAAGAAAAGTGCAAGCAGTACAAAATTGGCCTGAACCTAAGAATGTGAAGGAGTTGAGAAGTTTTTTGGGCCTAGCAGGTTATTACAGAAAATTTGTAAGACATTATGTTGTCATTAGCCAACCACTGACTTTATTATTAAGGAAAGGGGACTTTTCTTGGAACTCTTCCACAACAGAAGCATTCCAACAACTTAAGAGAGCTCTTACTTCTGCACCAGTTCTAGTTGTTCCTGATTTTAACAAAATATTTACCATCGAAACTGATGCTTCTAGCTTTGGAATTGGGGTTGTGCTTATGCAAGAGAGACATCCATTGGCCTTTATAAGCAAGACATTGTCCCCTAAATGGCAGAAACTTTCTGTTTATGAAAAAGAGTTGCTGGCCATTGTGTTTGCAGTTCAGAAATGGGAACAATACCTCATTGGACAAAAATTCCTTATCAAAACTGATCAGAAATCTTTGAAATGGTTATTACAGCAGAAAATTTCTACTCCATTTCAGCAGTTCTGGTTATCTAAACTTATGGGATTCAATTATGAGATTGAGTACAGGTGTGGCAAAGAAAATGTAGCTGCAGATGCACTATCTAGACTGCAAGGAAGTGAATTACTTTGCATGGCATTATCTGAGTTACAATCTGATCTGTCAGATAGGATTAAACAAAGCTATGCAAATGATGCTTTCCTGAATGATTTGGTAACACAATTGCAGCATCAACAACAGATGGGTGTAATGCAAACATCCAATTATCAGCTTTTGAATGGGTTACTAAGAAAGAAAGGAAGAATTGTGGTTGGTCCTGATATGGAGGTGAGGAGAACAATTTTGGATTGGTTACACAATTCAGTAGAAGGGGGTCATTCAGGGAGGGATGCTACTACAAGGAGAGTCAAAGCCTTGTTCATATGGAAGGGACTCACAAGGGATGTTAGTCATTTTATCAGAAATTGTCCAATTTGCCAGGCTAATAAATATGACACATCAGCATACCTAGGTCTCCTTCAGCCTCTTCCAATTCCCTCAGAAGTTTGGATAGATATTTCCATGGATTTCATTACTGGATTGCCAAAATCACAAGGGAAGGAAGTTATATTTGTGGTAGTGGATAGGATGAGCAAATATGCTCATTTCATGGCTCTAACTCACCCATTTTCTGCAGTGGAACTGGCTCAGTGTTATTTAGACCATGTTTTTAAACTTCATGGGTGGCCAAACAGTATAATGAGTGATAGAGATGCTATATTCATCAGTCAATTTTGGAAATCGTTGTTTTTTATTCAGGGAACTGAGATACTTCTATCATCTGCCTATCATCCACAAACAGATGGCCAAACAGAGGTGGTAAATAGATGCATTGAAGGATATCTAAGGTGTATGTGTGGCCAAAAGCCTAAGGAGTGGTCTTTCTGGCTTCCACTAGCAAAGTGGTGGTATAACACAACATATCATACTGCAACTCACATGACACCCTATGAAATTGTTTACAACCAACCACCACCTCTGCATCTTCCATATTTACCTGAGGAAACACCTGCGGAAAGTGTGGACAGGTCCATGCAAAGAAGAGAGGCCATGATTAATGTCCTCAAACAGCAGTTGACTTCTGCACAGCATATGATGAAAGTGCAGCCTCATAAACACAGATCAGAAAGGGTCTTTCATATTGGAGATTGGGTATGGCTCAAGCTACAACCTTATAGACAAGAGTCTATTCGGCATAGGCCTAATCAAAAGTTGGCTCAGAAATATTTTGGACCATTTCAGATAAAGGATATCATTGGAAAGGTGGCTTATAAACTACAACTTCCAGACACAGCAAAGATCCACAACGTATTCCATGTGTCTCAGCTGAAAATCTTTAGAGGGATCCTACCTGCTGAACCTCACATTCCCCAATGGATGCAAGGGAGATCATCTTTTCAACCTGTGCAACCCATGATATTCCTGGACAGGAGGATTGTAAAATGGCAAAATGCAGCAGCAGTCCAATATCTGGTCCAATGGCATGGTGGGTCCAAAGATGATGCAACTTTGGAGCTTGCTAATAACTTACAGCAACAGTTTCCTGAGTTTTATGATCAAGTGACTGAGTCTTGAGGACAAGTCTCTTTTAAAGGGGGAAGATATGATATAGGAAGGATAAAAGTAGAAGTTTTAACTGGTTGTTGCGGTTAGTTAAGGTTTTTAATAAGCTGTTGGAGTTAGTTACAAGTGTTTGTTAGAGTTTGGAGTTAGTTACAGAAGTTTGTTAGACTTGTTAGTAACAAACTAGTTAGATGTCTGTTACTATAAATAGCTGCTCAGTCTTCATTTGTAATCATTCATTCATTCTGAGATTCAATTCAATAATTCAATCTTTCAATTCATTTCTTTAGCTTTCCTCTCTCTCACTCTAGAGCATATCCAAACTAATTCTGGATATACATTCTCCTCGAAGTTCTCTCTTCTATAACAATTTAGAGTAACTTCCTATAGTCTGTATCAAAGAAACAATCCATGTCATGTGTATCAAAGAATTAGGCGCATAACGGAATTACACCGTCCAAGAGAACAAAAAATTGATAACCATTATCAATAATAAAACAAATTGCAGCCACTTAGCATTAATGGCAACATGTGCAAAATCATGTTATTTCATTAGACTATGATACAACACGCACAACCAATACGAGGTAAGTGATAACAATTATCACAACTCTACCACAGCAACGTAATAGCGCACGGCAAAACAGACAACATGCAATCGAACGAAATTCCAAATTTCACATACAATTTAAATGCAAAAATTGGCTCTAATACCAATTGAAGGATCGATATACGCAGCGGAAATAATAATTACACGATCCTTTAATAGACATATTGCATTCAAACAGTAAATAAAAGGGATTAATTCACATACCTGAAATTAAGACGGATTAGCAATTAACTCCGAAAGTACAAAATCTCTAGTGTATCCACACCGGGTACGAACTACACTCTCAACCTTTGAGACGACTCGGAAATATGAGAACCCTTGAGAAAAAACCCTTTTTTCTCCCTCTATATTTGGGTGGAAAACTTACTCAATGAATTGTGTTGTTTTCCAATTACCAACTCCAAGTATTTATAGGGAAGAATAAAATAAACTCCTTATTTTATTTCCTTATTTTAATACTATGGAATACTTTCTCCTTTTATTATTATATCTTTTATGTTAGCAATTAATACAATAATATGTCATCTAGATACTTTAATTATTATCATATAATAATATAAAGTCATCTTAAGTATAAACGTTAACCCGTAAGTGTGTGACCATCTAGGTTCAACATTAAGCCAGTAGTAATTAACGTTACCGATCCGATTCGGTCTGGGGCATAATTCCAACAAGTAGTGGCATTATCATCTCTTAAGTTAAGTAAGTTAATTTAGTTTAGTTCATTTCATTTGAGTTTCTGTAAATTCGGTTTTATTTAGTTCAGTTTTTATAAGTTTAGTTCAGAAAAATATATAAAAACTAGTAAAAGAATGGTCATATCAATACAAGTGGGGTGTTTTTAAATGTCTATCTTTTTTTTTTTGGTGTAGACCATTCAGTTTGATCCGAATTCGGGCCGGGTAAGATTACTGGGGCGATAAAGCTCTTCCTCATGAGTTTTAACACTGCTGCATTCTCAGGGCTCGAATATAAAACCTCTGGTTAAACTAAAACAACCCCAAAAATACTTTGTATAAAATTTAAAATAGGCAAAGAGTTTTATGAATATGTGTATGTTGCGGACTTGCGGGTCTTTTTTTCTTTTGGAAGTTTGTATTTAGGTACGGTCATTCGATAGCCTATTGGGTATTATTGAGTCATCTAATACTAATAGTACCTAAAAACATCACATTTCAAGTCGAGTTTGGTGTATTTGAGTTATCATATTTAAAATTGTGTGTCCAACGACAAATCTTGTCATGTAATTATGTAGAACAGATTTAAAATTGTGTGTCCAACGACAAATCTTGTCATGTAATTATGTTGAATTTTTAGCCCAAGAACAAGCTAGCTAGTTGGTGTGAGTTGAGAAGCGGAGTTCATTAAATGAGATACTATTAAATAATTCTACTGAGATATTGTGATCCTAAACAGTTATTTTATTAATAAATATAAATTTTTTGAAACAAGAACTTTTGTAGAATATAATAAGGAGTTCAAACAAGTGTGGCAAAATCACACCATTAAAGTCTTAAACTAATCACTCGAATATTAAACTAAACACTTGTATTGCTACATGTATTCTACAAACAATCTCAACCAATCTTCCACTATTATACTCGAAGTCTCAAACCATGATTGATCTTCCAATAATCCAAACCTTACTACTAAAACTCCCTGTTAATCACAACCAAATACGGAGTAGTAGATACAATACGAAATATGGAAAGATAAATATTAATTATTAATTATTATTATTATTACTATACGGATAGGATTAGGTAGTTCTATATTAAATAGAATTTTTTATTTCTTTCTTATCAAATTACCCCTCCATATATATAAGGTGTCATACAATCAATAATCAAACAAATAAAATTTATTCCTCGGTTAAAAATAATCAAGTCGCAAGAGTAGATATTTATTCCTCCGTTAAATATCTTATCATCCTCCTATATATTGATTGATTGCAAGTCGCAAGAGTATATATAAATAAATAGATATCTATTTACGACGACTATAACAGCGAGATGGAAAAGCTAGTACTTGACGAAGGGACTTTAAATAACAGCGAGATGGAAAAGCTAGTACTTGACGAAGGGACTTTAAATACGAATGGGAATAGTAGTTTGAAATTCCCCGACATAGTAAAAGATTCAGCGCTCGGATTTATGATAGGTACGACAATCGGATTTGTCTACAATTTCATCAAAGGCAACAGTTGTGGGTTTGGGTTTAAGTCTAGATTGCTCAGCGCCCTCGCCAAATCTCCCCGTTTTGGCGGGAGTATTGCGCTGTTATCTTTAGCCCACAGTCTTCCAAAGGCTGCTTATATTAAATACAGCGGAAAGACTCCTCAGGGGGATTTCACTCCGTATGATATCCATTTTGCAGCCGTAGGTGGAGCCGTTGGGTTTGCCCATTATGGCCTTCGTTCCGCCTCAGTTGCTGCCCTTATGAGTGCTGGATTTATGGCTCTTATGATCCGCGATGAAGCCCGCAAGATAAGCAACAACTCCTCCATCAGCAAAAACAATACATACCTCAATGCCTCAATGCCGGAAGATTAGAATTAATACAATTAATTTAACAATGGCAATCTATTTTTAGGATGATATCTCATGACTTTCTATCGTTTATTTATATACTCTCGTTTATTTATTTACCTTTCTATAATAATATGAGTTTTTTTTACGAGTAATTTGATTTTTTCTATATACTCTTGTTATATACTCTCGTTTATTTATAAACTTTCTATAATAATATGAGTTTTTTTACGAGTAATTTGATTTTTTCTATATACTCTTGTTATATACTCTTGTTTATTTATATGTGCTCGTTACTAAGCTTGCGAGCTTATATATAATTGTTGATTTTTTTTTATTTTTTTTCTTTCGATATTTTCAATAACAAAACGAAAAGGTGCGACATTTGATATCCGTGATACAAATATATAATCATGGTAAAATATTTTTAGAACATATGAATAAAATCTTGTCTAATTACACAAGTTCGAGCTGCTCGCGAGCTTTTCGAGCCGAGCCATCATTTGCTCGGCTTGACTCGTTAAGTTCCTACGCTGAGATTCATAACTAATATAAAATCAACGGTTTAATAAATATTTACTTACGTAGTTACTTACATGATTGAGAGTACCAGCATCATAAATATGAAATAATGACACACAGAAAACTTGGTTAAAGACTTAATAATTAAAAGATACAGTATAGATAAATCCAAATAAAAAACTTAAGCACAATACTAAAAAAGGGAATCAAGTTAATCGTGTTGAACTTGATAGTAATAGTAAATATATAGATTAGCATCGCGTTTTCAAAACTATCTAAACAATTTGAAGTTGAGCAGGAAACAAATTAATCACTTTATTTGAGATCTTAATCATGTACTCCGTAATCTTTATCATATAAACCACGTAGACTTTGAGTGCCCCTTGTTATCATACTAGTATAGAACCCGCGCAAATGCGCGGTTTTTTAAATAGTGATATTAATAAAGAATTTAGTAATTATATACCTGGTATAGTTGTATTTAATTCCCTTTGAGATGTAATTATATAATTTAGTAATAACAATGTCTTGTATTAAGAGATAAAAAAAGAGAAGGCTCAACACTTTTACTCCATCATATAAGATTGCCGCTTTTACTTAAACTATTTGTTACCTAAACGTTAAGTAATGACCTTAATAATACAACCAGATAAGATATGTGTTTTAATAAATATACTTATGTATATGTTAAATTAAAAAATTAACCAAAATTAAATGTTTATATAGCATGGAGAAGAGATAGATAATAAGTTAAAGTATAAGAAAATATATATTATATGTAAAATTTCCGTTTTAGATAAAAAAAATAATTTATGAATACTCTCAACTTGTAGTATTTTTGTATAATAATACAGAATTTTAGAATTAATTAGAAAATGTTTCCTAGAAAAAGTATTCGTGACCATCACGTTTATTTTTAAAATAAAAGTAGTAAAATATTTCAATTACATCATAAATGGGATTTCAATCTAAAAGATTGGGCCCATTACCAACTAACATATTATAAGCTATAAGTATAAAGCTCAATCCAACTATAAATTTTATGTTTTAGGCGGGAAAATTAAAGTTTGACTTAATCTTTTAGTAGTAGGGGGATTTGCATTAATTTTAGGAAAAATTCAAAATTACTCCCTTTTATATACAACTTTTTCAAACTTACTCCTTTTAAAACAAAATTTCAAAATTACTCCCTTATAAGCGACTTCCGATCAAAAGTTGCTACCAAGACCCAACATAAGTCATAAGTTGACCAATTTTCCGGCAAAGTTCAATTTTTTTGTAATTTCCTTCCCATTTTGAAACTGTTTCTTTTGCCTTAATATTCCTCTCATCTCTCTTTCTGGTTTAACTTCTTTCTCTCTAACTACCTTATTTCTATCTCCTCTTTCTTCATCTAATCTTCTCTACCCCATCAACTTACCAATATTTAAACTTTGATTCAAAATTCTACAAACTAAATAGGCACCCCCTCCTGCCTACTCAGTTCTACCTTTCTAAACTCAAACTGCCCACCATAATATGTAGGCAGGTTAACATTAAAGTTAGTATCCATTCCTACAAATCAAATGATAGTGTAGGTCAAGAAAGGGTAAATGTTCAACACTAATCAACACATCATTTTTGCCTCAAATCATTCATTCAAACAGGGACTGGGAAACTAATAAATCACATAAATTAGGATTTAATCAACTTGAGAAATTGTAGTAAACTAATAATCAAATAAATAACAACAAATTAAGTTCATAGATAAAAGACCCCTAAATTACATAAATTAGGTTTTAGTAAACTGTACGAATAGCAGTAAACTTTTAGGATTATCCGGCCCCGGAACAATCAATGAAAGGAACATGAATGGTTTTTTCATGCACAACCATGGTGGTAGATTGTAAGGAGTGAGAATTACAGGCCAACATGAATACTTTTTCCCAAATTGGCCGTACGGTGTAAAACCATCTGTGCACAACCCAAGTCTGACATTTCGAGGCTCACTAGCAAATTCCGGGAACATTTTGTCCAAATGCTTCCAAGCCTCACTATCGCTTGGGTGGGCAAATGTCCCTTGTACACGAGGGTTTTCTTCATGCCATCTCATAGCCTCCGCAATATTTCTAGTAGCATAAAGCCGTTGTAAGCTTGGACCTATAGGAAGGTAGAATAAGACTTTTTCAGGTATTTTCCTCCCACTTGATGGTGTTGGCTTGTACCTATCTTTGCCACATTTCTTACATTTATCAAGCGACACATCTTCTTTCCAAAAGAGCATACACCCGTCCTTACAACAATGAATTTTTTGATAGGGTAGTTGAAGAGCTTTGAGCAATTTTTTGGTGTTATAATAGGTGCGGGTCATCATATTTCCCCGAGGTATAACATCCTCAAACAATCAAGGAAGCAATCTTATCTACACATTTGTGCGATAAGTTGTGCTCACATTTTATGTTAACAACCCTTGCAGCTGCTTGTAACACCGACACATCGCTCCCCTCATATAAAGGTCTCTCCGCCGCATCTAACATATCAAAAAAACTCTTCAACTGAGGGTGTGGAGTTTCCTCTTCACCGATAGGGGGTTCCTCCATATGTTCTAATGCACGGTCACCTAAGGCATCTATTACCATCTCTCGATATGGTCCTCTTATGGGAGATTGCGTAGTGTTTGGTACATTGTTTGGTATTTTCAAGGAGTAAGGCTCACCATGACACACCCAATCATAATAATTTCCCGTAAAACCTTTACTAATAAGGTGTTCTTGTACCACGAATTCACTCAAGTATTGCAAATTTTTGCACTTTACACATGGACATCTAATTAGTTGTGAATTCCTAAATTCATCTCGACTTTTAACATATGCAAGAAAACTATTCACCCCACATACAAACTCATACTTAACCATCTTCCTAGCATCAACCCTTTCATACATCCATTCTCGTTCAACCCTCTTCATTACAAATCTATATAAATACATAAATATATATAACATAATTAGGCAATACAACAACTAATTGAAACAATCTACATTCTTACTAAATAGGCAATCTAAATACTAATTCGTATCTACATACTAATTCCTAGCATCAACCCTTTCATACATCCATTCTCGTTCAACCCTCTACATTATTACTAAATAGGCAATCTACATATTTCTAATACTAACATCTTAAACATACTATCAATTACATATACTAACATAATCAAATAATTGCAAATTTACTACACAAATATACACATATATCATATACCCAACTTCAACACCTAACCTTAGCCCTAACTTAAACAACTCTAAATTACATCCAAATAACAACAAATAAACAAATCCTAACATAAAATTAAGGGTAAAAACAAACATAAACACAAGAATTAAGAGAAAATCATACCTTTATCAAATTACTAACCTCTTGAACATACTAACATAATCAAATTTCAATCAATACCAAAATAGTTTTTCAAATTTACTAAACAAATATACACTACATCATATACCCATCTTCAACATCTAATCAAATTATAAAAAAAACCCCAATTTCACTACCCTTAACCCTAACTTGAACAATTCTAAATTTACAATCAATAAACAACAACTAATAAATCCTAACACTTCAATTATGGGTAAAAAACATATATAAACACTAAACCAACAACATAAAACACAAAAATTAATAATAAATCATACCTTAATCAAGTAACAAGAGGAGAGAGAAGGGTCGTTAAAGGTTGGTGTCAAGTCTGGAACGGCGGAAGGGGTTAGGGGAGGGTCGTCACCGACGTTGGAGCGGCTGTGGGCCGGCGGGAGGTGGTAGTGGTGAAGGGTAGGCGTCGGTTTTGGGGTATTTGCTTAGAGAGTGATGAGTGAATAGAAATAATGAGGGACTTTGGTCGGGCTGATTTTTTTATGTCTGAGAAGTTACCGACCGACTATCAAATCGGTCGGTAATATTAGCTAGTCGGTCGGTATTTTTACGCGCACCGACCGAAATTTATTAAATACCGACCGTCTAAAAATCAGACGGTAAAATTACCGACCGAATACGATTTGCCGACTACTTTCGGTCGCTATTTATTATTAGCGACCGTTTATAATAGCGGTCGGAATATTCGGTCGGTGGAACAGCTTATTCTTGTAGTGTATATATGATCGATGTTGCTATGTATGCCTATACTGTTGTTACCCTACTGATCGATGTCTTTTATTTGTTTTATCCGCAGTTTTTAATCAACACGCCACATGTCCCTGAGTATGCTAAGCACCATATAGACGAGGTACGGGACTTGTGGGGCAAATACGTCCTTGAACATTATGGTAAGAAAGAATAAATGAAACTTAGATTATTTTGGAAGCAGATAGGGAACTTTAATTTGTAGAAGTCATTAGAGCAAATTGTAAGTATGAATTGCTCTGAAGGAGATCATTTTGGTTGTAGATATCATTTTGCTGTTGCTGTACCTGAATTGCTCTGTACATGAATTGCTCTGATTTATATATAGATATATCATTTTGCTGCTGCTGAAAGTGGTTTATGCGTGCTGCTACTGCTGCTGATTTATGCAGGATTTTCACTGGCAGGGGAACAAATTACAATTTTTTCAAAAACAATAATAAAAACAATAACAACGGTTTTTCAAAATTCACTAAAAGCGTTGTAACATATTTCCCACCAAAACTAATCATACCTTTAACAACGGTTTTATTAAATAGACCGTTGTTACATATTTCCCACCAAAACTATTCACACGTTTTAACAACGGTGTATTCTGATATACCTGTTGTTATTAAAGCTTTCCACAACGGCTTGATTAATATACTCCGTTGTAATTAATTATATTCAAAACGGGTTTGAAAAACTAAAGCGTTGTTATAATCTTTCCCACCAAAACTACACACACGTTTAACAACGGTTTCTTTTAACATAACCGTTGTTGTATCTTTCCCACCAAAATTATTCACACGTTTTAACAACAGTTATCTAGTAATAACAACGACTTTTTACCGTTATTAAAAATATTCACAACGGTGTTTTCATTAAATATGAACCGTTGTTAAAACCTTTAACAACGGAGGCTTTAACAACGTCCACTTTTTAATATTACAACGGTTTTTAACCGTTGTCATAGCCTGTTTTTGTAGTAGTGCGGTTAAATCGGGTACCCGAAAACCGTATACCCGGATCCGGTTTAATTTATAATGCTCAAACCTGGAAATCGAGTCCACAACATTAGTAACGACCAATAAATAAGATGCTTAGATAATCCACTAGGATCATTATTACAAAACACAATTACTTGCAAAGTCAGAAGGTAAAAATAGCAAAATACAAATTTGCAAAATTTTACACGGAAATTTGTCACTGATAAAGTGAGTTGCGTATATTACAAGTTTCACATAAAATGATTGATGCTCAAAATTTCACCCGTATAGTCAAAATAGGAAACAAAATTTTACATACAACTTTTTTTTGGTAAACCGGGTCAAAACCGTATACCCGGATTTGATTTTTCCCGACCCATACCTGGTACGGTTTTTTTAAAAACCGTATCGTTTACCCGCAAATCCGTGTAATTAAAACCGTATACCGTATCGTATCCGTATATTAAAACCGTATCGTATATTTTTGCTTAGTCCTAGATAGACCTGTCAAAACATGACTCGACCCAAGAAATATATTGAAATTCGTCCGAAAATAACCCGCTCTTTATAACCCAAACTCGAAGGCGACACGACCATAACCCAAATATTTCGGATCAAGACCCGCTCGACATGTGAACCGACCCGAAAATTGGTAAATTAATTAAAAAAAAGTTGAGGTTATAACACATAAATAGAAATGATAAAAATAATATAAACTTTAAAAAACTATGAAATAAAATATGTTGATATTGATTTTAAAACATGGTTTTAACACACAATTAAGTACTAAAATGATTAACATATAAATATAGTTACTGTTTGTGACATATATGTCACAATTGATCAATCTAATACTTGACATAACGTTGCAATATTGAATATATCAAACAAAGAATGCATATTCTTACAAACATGATATATAAGTAGATAGATATAAAGATTAAGAATAGTTATATGTTTGTAATTAAAATTAGAGAAAATAAACAATTAATTTGTATAAATGCGTTAATCAGACCCATTTTTAACACAAAATCCGTGTAAAACCAACCTGTATGAAACCGTTCTTTTCAAATCCGAGATAGACCCGATGCCTGTTTTTACCCAAATCCAAAGTGACCGAATTTGTAACCCGTCCCCCGACCCCTTTGTCAAGTATAGCCATTGTCCACAGGTAACAAGGTAACTAAATATGTAAAATCACAAACCTAATCCTAATTTAAGCAATTCAATTTAAAAGACAAATATCATGTCAGTTTCTTATTCATTGTGTGTAAAAGTTCCATATACACCGTGTAATTGTAGCCTTTTCCGTAAGATATTGAGGAAGAAAAAGGATAAGTTAAACAAACATAGAAATAAATGCTATTTCATGTGGTACTAATTGGACATGTCTGATATCTGGCAAAAAAAAAAAAAAGTTACGTGAGAGACAAAAGGTTAACTAGACAACATGGTGAACATGTGGACGTTAACCTACATCATGTGAGATCCATGTGTATTAACCCTGGATTCCATCTGTCTAAAACTAACGCAGCTCCATTCTCTAAGCTTTACCGTCATTACCTTGCTTTTGCCCTAAAGGGTAGTACGACTGGTTTATCAGTAGGTCTTGCTTAAGACGGGTCGGATCTTGCAACGGGTATTTTGTGAGAGGAAATGGGTAGAGGGGACAAGGTGGGCACCCCCCATGTGCTCTCCACTCACCCTTGATGGGTATTTTGTGAGAGAATATGGTATCCGTCTTAAGCTTAAGACGGATACCTCCGTCTTAAATAAGAATTTGTGCTGGTTTATATGTAAAATCATGAGTTTTTTTTTTTAAAAAATAGGGTCCAACAACAAACTAATTAGCAAAGTGGGTTTTCTTTCAAACTAATTATAAAAAATGGGTCCACGTAGGATCGATTTTGACGAAGCTGGATTAAGGTTTAAAATCGCTCAGTCGGATGACGACTTGGTGACAAAGTCGCTCAGCCGGAGAGCGACTTGGATTGATTTTGAAGAGTAAAATTGCAAAAAAAAAAATAAAAAAAAAAAAAATAAATAATTACTGTAGCAAGTCGCTGTCCAGGGGAGCGACCACAAATGTTTTTTTTTTTTTTTGCTTTTTTAAATAGTGTATATTGTTACCTAGTCGCTTAGCGGGAGAGCAACTTTGTTCCGAAACTAGCTTCGGGCTGATGTGGACCCATTTTGGGTAATAACTTTGGAAAAACACTCATTTTGTTAATTTGTTTGATTATGAGCCCCATTATGAGTATTTAAGTTGTTTTTATATAATTTACAAAACATCGTATCGTATAAAATTGAGTGCGCTGCTCGTTAGAATAGAGTTTACTGTAAAACTTTGAGTGAAATTCATAAGCATTTTGGGTTTAATTCTCATCAAAATCAATCTATTGGGGCTTATGAACTGAGGTTATGCCATTTAGACCGCACCTTCTAAAAATGGGGGTTGACATGATTAGAAATGGAAGTGGGTTGTGGTGGATAGTGGCTCGTGCCGGTCCACCGTGCCTGGAGAAGAAAATGCTACGGCGCATGCCCATGAAATTGGGTTTCGTATTGGGCCGTGCCGTGCCAGTTAAATGAAAATGGTGGCTCAAGCACGGCCCACGGCTTATGCGTGTCGTGCCGTACTTGAACGTGCCTTACCAAATCCTCCACTTTAACTCTTTTTTTTTTTGTATTTTTAGCGTGCCGTGTCGTCCCTAGGCACAGGCTTTTTTCTCAAATTTCGGCCCAGGCACGGCATGACGTGCCGTGTCGTGCTGGGACGTGCCAACTCTGTGTCGTGCTAAAATGGGTTGTGGGCCGTGCATTGGTGTGCTGGCCCAACGGCCCACGTGCCCACTTCCATCTCTAGATATGATACATGTGATTTGCAGGTTTGCAGGCACACATGTCAAATTCTGGCCCGATTTGAAAATCCGACTTGATCGACCGGTTTTTCTAGGGTTAAGACCCAAAAATTTCGTCTAGACAACCCGTTTGACTTAAAACCGAAATGACCCGTTATTTTAGGGTCAAAACACGACCGAGTGTGTAACACCCTCGATTTAATCATGTTGACTAATTTAATAAATCGTTAATTTTATAAGTCTCTTTTTTTTTATTTGTTAAAATACTTTAAGTTGCTAATTTATTTTCATTAGCTTTTAATTTTATGACAATCGCATTTTTATTCTAGTTCGGTCAAACCTGTCTCATAATTGTCCATTTGAAGTCTGGAATTGGATTCCACGCGAAATTCTATTGGAAACTGATCCACTTTATTTTTGGGCCTAAACAAATTTATGGATCTCTGATAAGGCACCTAAACCCCATTTTATAGGGTTCCTACCCTCATTTTTCAGCAATTACATCTCCCTTCTTTCTCCCTTCAAATCTGAAATTTCTTCCATTAAATTTCCTTCCTCTTCCTCCATTAAAACTCTCATAAAACCTCCATTTCTCAACCAAATTTAGATTTGTTTGTTGTTTTGGAATCCCCTATGCTTTCTCTTCATTTCCATCTCATAACGTTTCATCTTTGTTGCCTTCCAAAGATCCCATCTTTTCTTGAAATGGATATCGTCCTAAAGTTTTGATTTTTACTTGTCTGGGAGGAAGCTATGAAGACCGGAGAAGGAGTTTCATCCTTTAGAAGAAAAGAGGAAGCTTAGAAGATGCTAAACGAGGTAATGTAGACGAGTTACTTGATATCACATCTTTATGTGCTTTAAACAATGAATTAGTAACCAAATAGAAATGGTTATGACAATATCATGTTGTAGGATGTTTTATATAAGAGTTATGTTGGATAAATTATCAATTATCATGAGTTACATGTTTATAACCATGTTTATATGTTCATAAGGCATCTTTGTGGTTACTTTGAATGCGATGTGTTTCATATGTTAGTTCTTGGTTGTTTGAGATGAAATTAGGTCGGGAATGGTTTTTGAATGAGTTGTGTGGCATGGTTTGTGCTTGGTATCGCTACCCATTAATGTCTTGTCGCTTGGAACGAAGTTGGAATCAAATTAAGCGTATTTGGCATTGTCCCCAACCTCGTCCCTATGCTCGTCCCTCCATCTTAAGCCAGTCCCGACCGGGATGGCTTTGGGACCGGCCGGGACGCACTCCAGGAACAAGTGTCCAGCCATCCTTATCCCTGTGCCGGTCGGGCAAGCTCGTGCCAAACCGGGACACACCCCATGCCGGCCGGGACAGACTTGGTCTCGACCGGGATAAGCCCCGTACCGACCGGGACGAATTTAGTCCCGACCGGGACGGGCCTCAGGACCCCAAAAGTTTCTAAAAATTAGACAAATAGGTCAACGTCGGAAAAATATGCGGTTTAGCCTTTTCAATCACCTTAATTAGAGTCCGTATGAGTCAATGGCGTTCGTTTTACTATTTTGAGTTTTTGTGTGAATATGACTTATAGAAGTGGATTTATTATACTATTATGCTTATCTTGACGACATAGCTATCATGTTAGATTCACTCACATGTTCATATACGTATATATGTTACCGTCACATGTTTTGTTAGCGGTTTTAAAGTATGAATTTGCCATGTTTAACATGTGTATCATTATATTGCATTTTCTATGTCGTAATCACATGTCTTAGTCAAATAAGTCTCGTATAGCTTGACTAGTCCGTTGAGTCTTGTTTGATTGGTTGATATTGAACTCTAATTTCTCGTTTGTACCCTTATACTCGTAAGACATTGTGTCGGAGCGATACAAGTACATTCAATTGTGTGTTAGTGAGGATATGACGACGTTGTTGGGAGACGAACGCAATGTGTTGACAACCCGGCGGTCATATGTTGTATCCTTGCGAGGTGGTGTATTTGGATGTAGCGTACTTTTTTTTTACCTCTACTTGATTTCTTATCTCCGTTGGCCGCCCCTGCCAGAATATGAGTACTCGTTATTGTGACATCCTTTGTGTTAGCTGCCCTTGTCGGAATTGGTATACTCATTCTCTTTATGCCTCTTCCGTTAGAAGCCATTTGCCGGATTTGGGGTACTCGGCTTCCTTTCTGTCGACCGAGTCTTGGACTTGGAATGTAATACCACATGTCAATCATAACACGTTAGTTCCGAGAGTCCGGCCAGATTTAGACAAGGACTGTATTATATTATCGTCGTCTTACCGAGAGGATTAGAATCTAGGGTCGTCTTGTCTTGCATAGTGAAGATGCTAGTGCATTCTGTTTACCGTGATATTATGTTTGAACACATGATGGTTGTTGGATGTGTATTGGATTGTTGGATGCCTACTATTGTCTTGTGTGTGTCACGTCTCCAACCTCTTTTATTATATGATTGTTAGCGGTGAGATGCAAGACGTTAGTAGCGATATAGTTGCCACGATGAGTCTTCCCTAGTGTCGATAATATGATGAATATGTTGTATTGATTCTCACATGCTTATGACGCTAATATGCGATGTTATATTTAGAATTGGCATGAAACTTATATATGTATGACAATGTATGTTTATATGTCTTAATCATGTTTGTTTTCATGTGATATGGCTGGGAGAACTCCGAGCTACCCCCCACTGACAGTGACATTAATGTTTCATGAATGAACAGGTTACAGGTTGGTGTTGCATGGGGTTTTGACGAGTAAGCTAGCGAGCGTTGTACTTACATCGATTCACCCTTAACGTTGTAGTTTGAATCGTTGTAGTTTATATTAGTTTTATTATAATATTTGTGTTTTTAGCAAGGGATCGTGATCCCTTTTATTTATTTAAGTTACAATTATTATAAATTTTAAAGATAAGTAAAGGTAGCCCGGACAGACCTAGACACTAAATCTAGTTGATTATAATAAGTCTATTATAATAAGTTTAAAATGAGGACTTTGTAAGGGGTCTTTCTTTGAATTAAACTTGGGAATTGCGACTGTCAAAACTGATGATGAGACCTATGAAGAGATTGTGAGGGTATGCCATCTATAATACCATCCACATCCATCATCATGTATTTTCAATCACGTTACTCTTTTCTATCATTTTTCTTTCCTAATCACTTCTCCACCACAATTTTCCTTTAATCACCAAATTTTACTCATTTTTTCCCACATCAATTAATTATCCAAGTATTTTTTTCTTACTATATCCTAATGATAGCCACAGTATTTTAACGACTTTTTTGCTCATACATGTGTCATTTATTCCTCATTCATATGCGCATTAAGTTAGAATAATGTTTAAATGGTTTAAATGCGTAAATCCCGTCTTTTCGGTGCTTGGTTCGATATTTCTGTCCCTTGGTGTTATTTAGCAGAAATATTGACTCAACAAGCCTACAGAGTGTATAGGGAAGGCCTACGGACCAACCTAACAACCCATGACCCAACAAAAGAAGGAAAAAAGGCAAAAAACAAAAAAGGCAAAATAGTCTGTCTTGCACTGCTCAAGTCGACTGCAGGGATCGAAGACAGTTAAGGCTAAGCCGTGCGATTTTCACCATGCTCAGCTCAGCTCATCTCTTCCAGAGAAGGTGGGACCGTGAGGTCCTTAACGTGCGTTCCTTATCTCCAACGTGCGCAACTCCATATTTTTGCGCAACTCATTCGTCTCTTAATCGAAGTCATTTTGCGTTCTTTTGTCTTTTGTAAAAATAGTCTAAACCTGCAAACTCTATTTATCTACCTTCATTATAGCATTATAGAGAGAGAAAAATCAACTATTTCCTTTGTAATTGGATTAATTGTTCTTATATTTTCATTTATTTCAAGATTCAATCTTTATTTTTTCTTCTTCCATTTCTTGTTCTTACTTGTTCTTCATAGTTGGTATTATCTCTCTCTTCTTTCTTTTATTTTTTATTTGTTTTTATTTTAGTTACTTAAAGTTTGAATTTTGTAGTTAACTTGTTCATAAAGGTTCTACCTTTATGCTTAATTGTTGTTATATCTTAGTTTTATTAGTTTTCACTTTCTACTAAATCGATAGTTGCATGTTATTAGATAAATATCCAAACTTTATAATGCTTAATAACCAAGTGTTCATTTTTATTAATTTTTCTTCCGCTCTCACCATGAATAGTGAGTAGCCCTTAAACTAGAACTCAATTAATCCCGGACATGAGTATTTTAATTGATTGATTCCAATTTAATTAGTTGTTGGGTTGTTAGTAAGGGTTTGGTTTGTTTTATTGGCAAGACTGTAAAATTGGGATACTAATACTGATATATATATATACTATATATTAAATTCTGAAACCAAGGGACTTACATGTAATTAAATAAACTTATACAAACTAATTATACTATATAGTTTTTAATCGATAGCGCAGTGTGATAGACCTGATCAAGGGATTTCAATGTAAATATTATATAATTTTGGTTGAAGTATAAATTTAGAAAATACCAAAATATGGTGATTTTCCTTAAAATAATCATGCCCACTTATGGTATAAATAATTAGTAGCATAAAATATACATTAAAGTAAAAATTAAAAATTATTTAACTTACACATAATACTTTAGAAACTATTAAAATGTAAATAAATCAAGCTAGGTTTCCAAAAGATATAATATTGCATAATTCTTTTAAATTGATTTAACATATATGTAATATATTTATATAAATATATGAGCCTCTTAAATTTGCATGTGTACTCAAATTGCATGTTTAATCATCAGCTAATCAAGTTATAGTAATCACTCAGTTCAATAATCAAAGTAACAATATTAGAACCGGGAGTAATGAAAGTAATAGAACAACAACGGGGGTAGTGAAATTTTCAATATTAATGCGGCATTAGTGAAAGTATCAATAATTACGGTGGGAGTAGTGAAAGTAATAATAATTACGATGAGAGTAGTTAAAGTAACAGTAGTACTAACCAAATTTAATAAAAGAAACAATACTAACAATAAAAAAAGTATATATGAACAATTAGCCGACCAATTGATTAAAGTAAAATATTAATAGTGGGAGTAATGAATTGTCTAATAATTTATTTTATCGTAATTTTAAGATATGTCATAAGAAAATATATTGAAGATAAATTTATGAGTTTTACAACTTTAAAGTATATATTTAATTAAAATAATTTCTAATAATAAATATAGGTACCCCGGGCGGAGTCGGGCACTAATACTAGTTGATTATTAGATCTCTAATCACCAGGTCAAGCTAGATTAACTAATATCGATTACTAGCAATCTAAGATGATTAAATTCAATAAAAGGTGAAATTTTTTGTAGAATTAACTTTAAGATTGAATTTATAAAAAAGAAGGAAAAGAGGTGAGCTTGAAAAAGTTATCCTACTTGGATCTAAAAACACCACCGATAAAAAAATAACTAAGCACTCAAAACGAGAAACCAAAAGGCGATGAACAGACATGATGCACCTCTTAGAAGAGGAGCATCATAGGGTGCGTTCTTTCGTAGAGGCACATTTCTTGATGCATCTCTTGTAAGCGTCTATTGGGATATGGTGCCTAATTACGGGTTTTTAATAAATGATTTGAAAGAAATGTTGACTCGTGCAATGTATAACGTATGAAATAATTTCAAAATTAACAAAACTATATTAAAAGACGTTTTAACACCCTCAGACTTCCATGTTTAACATTGCGATATTTAAAAAAAATCGGTTATGGTGGTGACTTGAAGACTTTATGCGACAAAAGTGTCTTAAACTTAATCAAGGATTTTAGATTGTGAAAATTGTTGTTGATTATGTTGAGTTAGTAGAATTGGTCGGTCTAAATGGAAGTGTGACGAGTACCTAATAAAAATTGAGCTTACGTGAGCGATTGATAAAGCATGTAAATGTCGATGAGCGAATAACAAGGACTAGAATGCAAAGAGGGGAAGTAAATTGGAGGAAAATCACTACGGTGTGTCGTCGAGTTATGGAGACCCGAGGTCTTTATTTATATTAAAGAGAAGAAGAAGTGAACAACAATACACAATAGGAGAGATGCGCCTATTAGAACAGGCGCATCAACCTGTTTGTCCCTTCAAAAGGGCATGTCTTTTCTAAGGAGATTTCCTCGTGGCATATGAAAACGCGTGAAAATAGAGTTTTATCTTATTGTTTCAGAGTTCGAATATTAGGGGTTGATAAGAGTGTCCGAGTTATCGTTTATCACCCGATTTCCGAAACGTCATAAAATTGTGACATATGATAAACATGTCGTCCGATCATCATCGAGTGACTATTGGGAGGTGCAAACACGGGTGTCTACAATAATCACTACATAAGCCTTATTTTACGGCTAAGTGATTTGTATTTCAATTTAACTAGGGCATTATTGTTGGATTTATGATCCAAAATATTAGTCAATTGTTTGTTCCTATTATTAAGTTAATTAGTGGTTAATGAATCTGTAATAATTAGTGTAGTTGGCTAATTGAGTGTTGTAGACTTGTAGTATTGATTAGTGGAAAACGTGGGTTGTTGTTCCACTTGTTTAGGAGTTCATGTGTTAGTTTGTATGCCTATTTAAAGGCTTAGCATTTGTATTATTAATTGAGTTAGTTTATCAGATTAACTTTCTCCATATATTTCACTCTTCTCTTATATTTTAGTCTATCATGTGGTATCAGAGCTCTTGAGACGGTGTTGACAATATTCGTCATCTCCGCTCAAGTAGCCAGGTTCGATTCCCGAAATGGGGCGATAAAAAAAATCACATATTTTGTTTGCGTTACAAGTGAGCCACGTAGCCCTTGTACCGATTTATTTCCGCAATAAAAAAAAAATTTGAGAGGAAGTGTGAATTGTATGGAAAAAAATGGTTAGAAGTGCACCATAATTGAAAGGTAGGGAGAAGTGCTCTATCAAGATTTTGTGGAGAGAAGTGCTCCATCAACAGAAGAAAGGGTAGAGAGACGTGCTCTATCAAGTTATGTGGGGAGAAGTGCCCTGTATGAAGGTTGGTGATGATGTGCACCAAAAAGACGGTGACGAGAAGTGCGTCACAAAGTGATGACAAGGGGCTTCACAAACTTAGATGGAGTAAAGTAAATTTTATCGAGCAATTTACGTATTTTTTGGAGTCCAAGCAAAGAGACTCAATTTAAGTCTCGAAAAAGGAGGCTATGTTTGATGTTGGGTGTGGAGCCCAACATGTGTTGGTGCGAAAAGGATTGCACACCGTTTAAATTAATGGTAGTTTGCTCGTTAAAGAAGATGCAGTCTGGCTGAACAAAGCATACATTTTTAAAGTGTATGGGTCAGTGAGTACCAAAGTCCATTGCTCGTCTCCTATAGTGTGACTTTGGAGTGATAAATTTTAGAACTTGTAGAATGTTTTGATAAATATGCTATTGCTGTAGTGCATGGCATAAGAAATCAGCAAGTCAACAATGAGGCATAGTCTTATGAAAATATTCGTTTTATGAGCATGGATGGGCATGGATGAAGATTACGAGAATACAAAGATCTCGTAAATTTCGTTACAACAAAAGGACGTGACAAGCATGGTTCGACATGGCCAAAAGTCGAACGTGGATCCGATAAATTTTAGATCAACCGGGTGTGTTGGATTTATGATCCAAAATATTAGTCAATTGTTTGTTCCTATTATTAAGTTAATTAGTGGTTAATGAACCCCTAATAATTAGTGTAGTTGGCTAATTGAGTGTTGTAGACTTGTAGTATTGATTAGTGGAAAACGTGGGTTGTTGTTCCACTTGTTTAGGAGTTCATGTGTTAGTTTGTATGCCTATTTAAAGGCTTAGCATTTGTATTATTAATTGAGTTAGTTTATCAGATTAACTTTCTCCATATATTTCACTCTTCTATTATATTTTAGTCTATCAATTATTATTTGGTATTTTGGTTATTCAATTGTGCCTTGCAAACAGGGAATGGAAGTATAAAAAAACTTTTCAACATGTATTCGTTTTTTTTTCTTTTTTCTGAACTCTGAAAAAATATGAACTACAAAAAAACCAATATTTATAGAAGTGAATGCGTTATATAACGCTGAAATTTTGCCTATTTTTCTCTACTTGAATGGCCTTAATATGTTTAAGGAATTATGATTAAAATTGAATGTCCTACAAAGTTTGAAACTTGAAAGACAATGTGTCAATGTTCGTAGAAGTGGATGCATTATATAGAGGAAGAGGTTGAGAGCTAAGATCCCAACTTAGGTTATAACAAAGTAATATGATAATTATGGAAATTATTAATTTTTAAATATACAACCCAAATTCTCGTATCAAAGAATCCTTCCTTGGAAATTTTGAACTCTTAGATATTTAAAACCCCATAAATCAATTCATCCAAATGCAAGTCGATATTTTTGAAATTATGCATAAGCACAACCATATTGATCCTTTCCACCTTTACCGCCGAAAAAAAAACCGAATCCTTGGAACCATTTAGGACTTCCGACATCAGCAACATAAAAGCATCGTGACTCAACGATTTCTGGATTCTGAGGTGGGTTTCCATTGATTTTAACATCTTCAACATAACAAGTTCTAGTTTTCATCCCAGGTTTAAAAGTGCCACTTCCCATTGGAGGACTAGTATTCCACCCCTCTGGTGTATAGACTTCTCCACCAACTCGAACTGTTGTCGCTCCATCGCCTAAGGGACCGAAATACTCACCTTGCCAAAATCCAACGCTGTTATAGTTTGCACTTACAAACCACTTTCCAAATACTTCAACCTTATAGAATAAATAAAACAAACGTTCATATGACAAATTGTCGTATACTCTATATGTACCAATCTTTTGATAGCGTACTTTGTTTTCTTGGTGTTCTATGTTATTTGACTACGAAAAATCTTTCTATTTTGACAAGTCTATCAAAGTGTAAACTGGTGTTCACTTTAATGTTGATTTATTTCTTATTATATAGCCATTGCTAGCTATAAGTGCATGCATCTGTCTAGATAGTCTTTGGTTAAATCAAAGGTAAACAAATAATCAGCATGATTTGATAGATATAACAATAACTTTCCATAATTGTGATGAGAATCAAGTGACTCGTATTTGTTACTTACCCGAGCTATAAAGATTTCCAAATACGTAATATCCCAACTTCCAACTGTAGACGGAGTCAATACATCGCCAAACTTAAGGTCCGTCGTCTTCCACAATGGGATAAAATCAGAACAATCGGTATCCCAACAATTAGCTTGGTTGTTACCCTACTTGTGAAATTTAATTGAAAAATTGAGTTATTGCTTGAAATATGTTGTTAATAGATATTATATGGATGAAAATGCTTACCATGTAATATGTGAAGAAATGAATTTTATTGTCCTTGTAATAGCAAGGATTGACCTATAGTATATATAAAATAAATATGTCAATTGATTGCTAAATTGATCATCGATCTGAATAATGGATGGCTTAACAAAAGGTGGGAAATTTCAATTTTAGAAAAACAAATACTACCTCCGCCTCATTCATCTGTTTGTCTTATACATTTATTGTGACGAGTATTTTAATCAAAGGCAAACAAACGATTGAAACAGAGAGATTACTTGCGTTTGAGTAATAAGTACTCATTAAAAGATAATGCATTCTCCCCATGTCGTATTAAATATAAAATTATGTATACTAATTATGGAGTATATATTAAAGGGAAGTTCTAGGACGATACTGCGGTAACACCCTTATTAAAAATAGAAAATTTTTTAAAAATAAAGATTAGTTTTCCTTTTTTTCTTTGCGCCAATGTCATAAGGATAAAACCATAATTCAAATTATATTAATAGAGTTAAAATATAAAAGATACTAATTAAAACTAAATTATATCTAATATTATACTTAGATCAATACATATCATATGTTGCAATATTAACGCACATGTGAACGTCATACATTGTGGTCCAACCAATTTGCATGTTCTGACATCGTTTGATCAGAGCCCAAGGTTTCGTCATGGAATTTGAATTTAAACTGAGCCCAAATTGTGCCACCGATAAGGCCTGAGGATTCGTTAAATACCACATCGGTGTGATCCTATGATTTCGCTATGGGTGTCGATGGGACCTCACATGTGAGGAGGTGCATTGGAATATTAACCCACATCAATAATAAGAATTATATCCCTTTATATTATCTGACATGGTTTCAAAGTTCAAGGTTTCATCCTGGGTTTCAAATTTAAACCGAGCTGAATATTATGCCACCGGTGGACGGCCTCTTTGAGGATTCGTTAATTCCCACACCGGTGTGCTCCTATGGTTTTGCCCTGGGGTTCAATGGGAGCTCACATGTGAGGGGGCGGGTTGGAATATTAACCCCCATGTGAGTGCCCTACATTGTGGCCCGACTCGTTTGTATGTTCTGACACCATAACAAACACATATTTAGTACGGTGTATTTTCTTTTTTTCTGGAAACACTAATACTGGATAGCCTTCTCCTTCACCTTGTAATATTACTGATGATGATGTTGCGACTATTGTTTCTGATAATCATAGGTTAAGTTACCTAAAATCTAGTGGTAATCGAAATGTTAGTGTTAATAGTAATGTTGTTGTTACTTTTAAGTATAATCCAAATAGTTGTATACCAACCTGCGTACTTTTGTTAATAGTGGTAAATTGGTATGCTGATCATAATGATTATCAATTTATCATGGTCAAAGGCTCCAAGAAAAGATCAACATTGTACATGTAATGTTTCACCAATATTGCACAACAATATCGTATAGATTCTTTCTTTTTTATTTAAAATTCTTTTTTTTATTACTATTGTTAAATTAATTAATTATTCTTAAGTTCCTCATCTACCTCTTAGCAGTTAGTTTGAAATTTGAATTTTAATAAAGGAAAAACAAAATGCATAAGCAAGTTACTTTAATACCCGAGGTGTTGTTTAATTTGAGTAACACCGGGTATGGCCATCTCAGTTTCCTATGTTAAATGCCTTTTTGTTTCAGGTTATATTGCTTACCACCCATCCGACTTTTATTAGATTACGAGTTACGCCGTCTCCATTTTCAACGGATACAAAGCCCGAGCTGTATTGTCCATCTTCAACGTTTCCTGGCGCAAACACAGCAAGTTTCGTAGACACACTTGTAAAATTACCATGGACTCGTATTCCTACAAACTTGAGGTTACACAAACAGATTGTTAGTATAAACGTATAGTGATGTGCATATGTATGTAAATAATATGACAAAGGTTGTATTGTATTGCTTAATTAGAATGATTACATTGCTAAGATTATATACAAAGTTACAAAGACATATTCCATAATTAATGGAGCTAAAAGCAGTAACAAATAAGTAATTATAGCTAAGTATTATATGTGATTATATGTGTACAAATTAGACATGATTTGTTCCTTGATTGAAAGGTTGTAATCTTGGTAATTGATCTTGTTGACTTTTGTCTTTAACATTCCCGCGCAAGATGGACGGGCGATAGCGAAGGCCAATCTTGGATGATAGTAATAGAAACCGGGGCTTGTGGAGTGGCTTAGTAAGTGTGTCCGCGAGTTGATCAGAGCCATTAATGTGTTGAACTCGAATGCAACCATTACGTATTTGTTCTTTGACGAAGTGGAAAGCAAGTGCAACGTGCTTCATCCTGGAATGAAAAACCGGGTTGGCGGAGTAGGTAGTAGTGCTTAGATTATCACAGTATATCACGGGTGGCTGGCTTGGTGAGATACCGAGTTCGAGCAGGAGGTTTTGGAGCCAAATGAGCTCGGCAGAGGTGCTTGCAACAGCTCGAAACTCAGCTTCGGTTGAGGAGCATGAGACTGCCTTTTGTTTCTTGGCAGACCAAGAAATTGGGTTGCTCCCTAGGTAGATGATGTAACCGGTTGTAGAAAGATAGTCTTGAGGATCACCTCCCCAGTCCGCGTCGCAGAACGCATGAAGACAGAGGGGTGATGAGGTGGTTAACTGAATCCCGAGATGGAGTGTGCCATTGAGGTATCGAAGGAGTCGCTTTAAGGCGGCCCAATGAGTTACGGTTGGATGGGTTAAAAATTGGGCTAATTTGTTGACCGAGAAGGCAATGTCGGGTCGGGTGAGGGATAGGTATTGTAAGCTACCGACTATGGAGCGATAGTCGGATTCATTTTCGACTGGAGCCGTGGTGTCTTTAACGAGAGGTGGGTGGGGTAGCATAGGAGTGGATGCGGGTTTCGAATTTTCCATGTGAAATTTGACTAGAAGGTCAGACAAATATTTGGTTTGATTCAAGTGCAATCCTGTTTTTGTTGGTGTGACTTCTATGCCCAGAAAATATGATAATGGTCCTAAGTCTTTGAGTGAAAATTTGTGTGAAATTTGATTAATAAAATTGGTTATCGTAATTTTGTTTGGTCCAGTTACGATTATGTCATCTACATAAACTAAAACGAATAATGTGGTTTGAATGGTCTTGAGAATAAAGAGTGACGGGTCAGAGAGGGAGTTGCGAAAACCTGTTGTAAGTAGGTAGTTCTTTAACTCGGTATACCATGCGCGTGGTGCTTGTTTGAGTCCGTAAATAGCTTTGTTAAGTCGACATACATAGGTAGGATTAGTAGGATCCACGAAGCCTGCCGGTTGGGTCATAAAGACCGATTCCGTGAGTTGTCCCTGCAAGAAAGCGTTGTTAATATCAATTTGGTGGAGGTGCCACTTATTCGTGACAGCAAGGGTGAGAATTAATCTGATTGTAGTTGGTTTGATAACAGGACTAAACGTTTCCGAATAGTCAATCCCGGGGCGTTGATGAAAGCCTTTTGCAACAAGGCGAGCCTTGTGTTGTTTGAGACTTCCATCGGGGTTGTATTTGAGACGATATACCCATTTGCAACCAACAACATTCGGGGCTTGGTTTGAGGGTACAAGGGTCCAGGTATTGTTTCGGGTTAGAGCTTCAAATTCTTCCGTCATGGCTTGGCGCCATTGTGAGTGTAGGAGTGCTTGTTTGGTTGTAGTTGGTGTGGTGTGGGTAAGGTTGAGAGTGGCTGTGTGAGCTTGGTGAGGAGTTTTAAAGTATTTGGGATTGGGTACGATGATGTTGTTGGAGAGCCGGGTTCGATGGATGGGTGGTGGAGGTGGAGGAGGTGGTGGCGTTGGGGATGGGGAGGCCGAGAGTGGCGAGGCAGGGGGTGTGGAGGCAGGGGATGGGGATGTCGGGGCAGAGCGTGGCGAGGCAGGGGGGGTGGAGGCAGGGGAAGGAGAGGTTGGTGGGGTATGGGGAGGAGAGTTGGTGGAACGGGCTGGTGGGTCTGGTGGTGGGGAAAAGGGTACGGTGAGGGTGCACCATTGGTGAGGAGTATGTAGGGTCGAGTGAGTGGAGTTGGTGAGTGTTGGGTAAGGGAATTCTGTTTCAATGAAGCGAACGTGTCTCGATGTGTAGAGGCGATGGGTTGTGGGGTTAAGACATAGGTAAGCACTTTGGGTTGTGGAGTAACCAACGAAGACACAAGGAGCGGATTTGGGTTCGAGTTTGTGACTAGTGTACGGTTTCAACCATGGATAGCAAAGGCAACCGAAAGGTCGTAATTTGTGATAGTTAGGGTGGTTCCCAAAGAGGAGTTTGTAAGGAGATTGGTTGGTGAGTGTTTGTGATGGTAGACGGTTGATGAGATAGGTGGCCGTGGAAAAGGCGAGGGGCCAATATTTGGTTGGCATATGAGCGTGAGTGAGGAGTGCTAGACCGGTTTCGACAATGTGGCGGTGACGACGTTCCGCGAACCCATTGTGTTCGGGTGTGTGTGGTGGTGATGTAAGGTGGGTTATGCCATTGTCGAGAAGGTTAGGAGTAAACGTAATGTATTCACCACCATTGTCCGAGTAAAATTGTCGGATAGGGCGGTTGAAGAATTTTTCTATAATAGCTTTGAAGCGATGAAATGTTGTAGCGGTGTCGGATTTATTTTTTAAGGGGTATAGCCAAATATAATGAGTGTAATGATCAACGAATATAACATAATATTTGTATGAGTCGGTGGAGATAATTGGTGACGTCCATACGTCGGAATAAATTAAATCAAGTGGTGCGTGTGATGTTAGAGTCGAAGTTGAAAATGGTAATTTGTGGCTTTTGTTTATTAAGCAAGAATTACAGTGCGATGAATCGGAAATGTTGAAATTAAAACTAGAGTTTAATAGTCTTAAGGTGGAGTTGGAGGGGTGTCCTAAGCGAGTATGCCACAAAGTACTCGAGGATTTATTTGCGACTAAGGCTTGAGGCAGCTTGGTGGTTGGTTTCCATTGATACGAGCCATCAACGAATGATCCTTCAAGTAGAGTTTCCCCCGTCTTGAGTTCCTTAAAACAAAAAGAGGTAGAAGAGAATAAGGCATAAGCATGGTTATCGGTACAAAATTGTGAAACGGAAATTAATGGTCTAGAAATACTAGGAACGAAAAGAACGTTGGTAAATTTTAAAATATGATTAGTTGTAGGGATAGAAAATGAACCGAGATGTGAGATGGACAAGGACGAGCCGTCACCAATTACGAGATCGTCCGGTCCATCATATGGGGTGTGATAAGCAAGTGTGGTGAGATCATTTGTGATATGATTGGAAGCCCCACTATCAATAAGATAGGAGGTAGAGGGACCCGTGGAGGTGGTGGCTGTGTAGGCCGTGGGTCTTGGTTGTCGGGCAGGGGGTGGGGGAAAGACAACGTTGGGGTAGTCCTTTTTGAAGTCGGGACAGTAACTTATGACATGACCAGTGGCTCGACAATATTGGCAGCGACCTCGAAATGGGTTGGCAGTCGAGTTGTGGTTGGATTGGTTACGGTTTTGGTGGCTGTTTTGGTAGGTATTGGGTTGGGTGTGATTAGGTCGTGGCTGGTTGTTGTTGGTGGAGGGTGAGTGGCGTGAGTAGTTGTTGTTGTGGTGGTGGTACGGACGGGTGTAGGCTGCGTGAGCCGAGGGGTTGAAGATGGTGGTAGTCTGGGTGGGTGGGTTATTTTTGATGGTGAGTTCATGTTGGATCAATTTTTCATGAAATAATTCAAAGGAAATGGGTGAGTCTCGAGCACGGATTGCGTCGATGACGGGTTTATAAAGATTATAGTCGAGACCATGTATAATGTGAGAGGTAATATCTTCGGCATCGATTGGCTTGCCGAGTTGTGCTAATTGGGTGGTGCATTCTTTGATGGCTAGCATGTATTCGGAAATGGTTTTTCCGGTGTGAGAAATGGTACGAAGACGATCCTTTAATTGTAGGATATGTCCACGGGAGGGGTTGGCATAGGTAGTGGCTAGGGTTGTCCATGCCTCGTGAGATGTGGTTGCATCAAGAAGGACGGGTGCGACGGCTTCGTCGAGAGTGCCTGCTAGGGCTCCGAGAATAAGTTGGTCTTGACGGAACCATGTTTCATAGGCGGGATTGGGTACGGGGTCAGGGTTCGGGTTGGTTGTAGTGGCGGCTGGTTTTGTGGTTGGAGATGGTGGCTTAGTGGTACCGTCGAGATAGGAGAAGAGGCCGAAGCCAAGGAAGAGCCGGCTGATTTGGTAGTGCCATGCTCGGTAGTTGGTTGGGGTTAGTTTTGTGCAGGTCGGGAAGGAGACGGATAGGAGTGGTTTGTTGGGTTCGGCGGAGTTGGAGATTTGGGTGCTGGTGGTTGCCATGGGTATGCCGTTGGTTGTTAGAGCAGCGGAAATGGTGAGGAGTATAAGGATCGATGTGATTCCTGATACCATGTAAATAATATGACAAAGGTTGTATTGTATTGCTTAATTAGAATGATTACATTGCTAAGATTATATACAAAGTTACAAAGACATATTCCATAATTAATGGAGCTAAAAGCAGTAACAAATAAGTAATTATAGCTAAGTATTATATGTGATTATATGTGTACAAATTAGACATGATTTGTTCCTTGATTGAAAGGTTGTAATCTTGGTAATTGATCTTGTTGACTTTTGTCTTTAACAATGTAGTCATTCTAATTCAAGTACAAATTCAAACAAGATACTAGAAAATTTTAATCTTAACATTTAGTTACATATGCAAATATTGCTTAACTTGAGAGACTTATCTTGAACAACTTATTGTGAGCATAAAAAAATGTAATATTGGAATATATATTTTAGACACCAGGTATTTCATTGGGTTATTTTAATCGATTTCATAACAAGTTAAGAAAGTAAAATCCGGAGTTCATGTTATTCTTTTACTACTTTTACTATCGCTTTTCATAGACCTTAAAATTTCTTTAAATCCAACCAAAATGCCCTATATGTATCAATGTATGACGATTTACCTAGTACAAGACATTGACACTGTTGTTTCGAGTGTTCAATTGCTTTTAAGTTTCGTTAAAAGTAGCTTAAATTGCTTTGATCAAGTTCTCCTACTTTGAAAGCGTCAACGAGTTATATGCGCATCCGTCTTGAACAGGGGTATTTAACACCATATGCGAGAGGAGTAGCGGCACCAAGCCTTCACTCTGCGGGCCCCTTAATTAAATTTGATATAGAGTTGAGACTCTAAAGAAAAAGTTATTACAAACCAAAACATATTAATGTCAAAACTTTTGTTGAGATTTGAAGAAATGTCTATTGAATTACTACTATCCCTTGCAGTCTTGCAATACTCTAAAGAAAAAATATATTTTTTTAGAATTGTATTGGTATAAGTTTTTTTGTTGTTGTTGTTGTAATCTTTACGTGTGCTCCACGATATTGCAAAAGAGTTCGAATAGATTCTCATTGATAAGAAGTTATGGAGAATGACTTATTGGAGAAAGAAATTAACTATGAAGGTTTGTTTTAGGAGTTTTCTTCAAAAAAAACGAGGTGGATGACAAATTTCAAGTGACTACTGTCAGGTGAAGTTAAAATGAAGAAAAGTTTCAGCTAGTATAATCCGAATGTTCTCAAATTTTAGTTGATTTTCAATAATAACTACAATATAATATCTTTTATTGAATAATATTTATTATTTTATTATCAACGAGCCTCAATTTATATGCCAACATATGGCCTCTAATTTATTTAAGACGCCCTTGGTCTCGAGTTGTTAATTACGACTCCCTTTGTTTTGGCTTGATAGGTTAGTGGATACTTTTTACTTTCTCTAAGTCAACATATTGATTACATTTGATTAAACTGCTAATAACAAAATAATACAAGTGTAAATTTCCTCTAAACTTTGGGGAGTATTTATGTTACAAAATAATAAAAGTGTAAACTATCTCTAAAGTGTAAACTACCTTTATAGATAACTTGTCGTTAGACGGGTTAACTTCCGGTGTTGTTCAACAAGTTCAATAAAACTCCTCTTTTTTTCATCATTAAGGTAGTCTTTATGATTGTCTTTTTTTAAGTTGATTTGGTTAATAGCTAAGTACTGCACTACACTTTTGTTAATTGATTCCCTTTCTCGTTCCCTAGAACTTTGTCACTTTTAATAAGTACCCTAGGTTAAAGTTGAAATAAGGTTAATTGCTTGGAGAGTTGATGATGGCGTGCTTTGTATCGATTAATGTTAAATGATATTTTAGTTATAATCTCTAATTACTTGTAGGGTTTCTTACATGTAACTCCTATTGTATTGAGTTAGTTCTCTTACTTTACAAGCGTCAACACGTCGTATGCATATTCTTTGTATTGACTTCGATAATAGATTCAAAGTAGTCATTTTAAGTTGTTACCACCTTTTGGATTTGTGGGTAAAGTATATCACGCTATAGGAGTACGAATCAGGATACACCAAAAGCTAGGAGTTATAGAGAAAATTAAAGAAAAAAACTAACTGCCCAGTACATTGTTAAGTATCCAATAAATTTTGATTTTCCGTTTCTTTTACTTTTCCAAATCACTAAAATTTTCAACTTTAAAATCTTATCAAATTCATCAATTTTATAATTTGCATCTAGCCGTACTCAAATTTATCAAATTTATAATTTATACTCATCAATTTAGCCTTCATATTTACTAAATTCAAAGTAAATATAATAGGGTCGTAGGATAAATATGACATTAAATACATCGTATTCATTAAATTACACTATCGTATTAACTAATATTAGAGTGAATATTTAGTGAATAAAATAGGGTCCTATGATGAATATGACACTACATAATACATATCTATCAAATTAGATTATCATATTCATTAAATTCAAAAAATATATATAATAGTGTCATATGATGAGTATTATAATACCTAACACATTTCGTTATATAACACTATCATGTACATTAAACTCAAAGTGAATATAAGAGTGACATATGATGAATATCACACTAGATAACACATATATATTCATCAAACTAAATTACCATATTCTCTGGCCCTAATGGCTATACTAGTGCCTTCTCCAAGGATGCATGGGGGTAGTAGGTAAGAGTGTTAGTGAGGTTGTGATTGACTTTTTTGCCTCTAGGAAGCTTTTGAAATAGATCAATCATACAATTATCGCTCTGATTCCAAAATGTGATATACCTATTTCTTGCTTTAATGTGCTTTACAAATGCATATCTAAGATTATGTGCACAAGCTGCTGGCAAAAATCTTACCTAATATTATTAGTACTAATCAAGGGGGCATCATTCATGGGAAGAGCATTGTGGAGAATATACTCATATGTCAAGACATTATAAGATTATATCATAGGTAGTCATTCTCTCTCAGGTTCTTGCTCAAAGTAGATATGAAAAAATCTTCTGATTTAGTAAGTTGGATTTTCATAAAGGACATGTTGCAGGCTCTGAAATATCTTGCTTATTTAATTGACCTTTTTATGGATTGTATTGGGACTACTTCCTGTATTTTAAGTTTAAATGGTGATGAATTTGTGTTTTTAAAAGGCAAGAAAGAATTGAGACAAGGATACCCTATGTCCCCTCTTTTGTTCACCATAGTTATGAAGTATCTTAGAAGGGTGTTGGAATTTTTTATTTCCACTATGCCCTTCAAGTTTCATTCCATGTGTGGTAAAATGAGGTTAATACATTATGGTCCTTTATTATTTGGTGATGACCATTTATTATTTGGAAAGGGGATACTTCTTCCATTATGGTCCTTTTGAGGACTTTTGCTACTTTCTCCAAAGCATCTGGACTTCATATGAATAATAGTAAGACTAATGCTTTTTCTTAATAGTTGACAGGAATGTTAAGGATGATATTCTTCTGATTTCTTGTTTTAAGGAAGGTCGGCTCCCTTTCACTTATTTAGACATTCATATTACTGCTATGAGGCTTGGCAAGAAGGAGTGCAATATTTTGGTGGATAAAATGATTAGTAGAATTAAAAGATCTTGTTTTAGGAAGCTGCCTTATTATGGAAGGCTGATTTTAATACATTTTGTCTTATTTTCCATTTATTCTTATTGGTCAAGCATTTTTTCTGTCCCTAAAAGTATTATGAAGGCGGATAACATCTACATATATTATCTTTGCAGTGGCAGAATTGATTCTTAAAATTAAGAGTTCCCTTTGTGAGTTGCGAGAACGTCTGAGTTTCCAAATCTAAGGGTAGGTTGGGAATCCGAAACAACAACACTTGGAATGTTGCAGCTGTAGAGAAACTAGCTAGTATGGTGAGTTTATACTGAGAAGGATACCCTTTGGGTTAAGTACGTGGGTTCATCATCTCTATCTAAAGGGTAGCTCCTGGAATGTTTATGTTCTGAAACCTGATAATACGAGTTGGGGTTGGAGAGCTACCTGCAAGTGTAAGGAAAAGCCGAGAAAAGGCTATGAAGTGGAGAATTAGCTGTTAGGGGTAAATGATTATTCTGTCAGGAAAGGTTATGAATTCTTCAGATAAGCTAAAAGTATGTTCATCTATTCCAAAAAAAATGTCCTTACAGCAGAAGACCATTTACAAGCATGGCTGAGTTATGTAATCTACCGTTGCCTCAAACTAATGACCTGGCCTAGATTAATTCTAGACAGTGTTCTAAGTTGTAGAGAAGGGTATTGCATTGTGTTTTCATGGCTGTTGTGTATCAGATTTGGATGTGTAGAAACAAAGCAGTGCTGAATGAGTTTCTTATTCGACCTGCAATTGTGTTGGCTCAGTGAAGAAGGTGGTTCATATGAGGATTCTAGATAGACTCCATTTGTACCTAAATAGCATCGATGTTAATTGGTTGGGTTATTTTAGGCCTCATGAACTAAGGGACTTCTAGTCTCCTATAGTTTATTGTTGTAAAATTGAATTAGATTGTATTGTTTGTTTGTTCTTCAATGAAAGCTAACTTTTCACCTAAAAAATGTAAATTGAAAGTGAATATGATAGTTTCATATGATAAATCACGCCCCTCAAATCACATAAATTTAATTCAATTATCTTTCAGGGTTTGAGGTAGTATTAGATTATTTACATACCTAATCAGATGATTATAAACCATCACAAGTGCATATATTGTTTGGTTTTTGTGAATAAGAGAGATAAGGTTTGAAAGTGAAAAAAAAAAGAGGATTTTTTTTTGGAGAATAATTGATTTTGGAGATCGAAGAGTGAAATAAGGAGTAGGGTGAAATAAGGGATGAGGTTGTTTCTTTTCTGTTTTTCTAAATAAAATAAAAAAATAAAAAAAACCTGATAAAGAGCATGTATTACCATACTCCTGGGAGTATAATATAAGAATTAAGTTTTAGGTTGACAAGTTTATGGTTAGTTTGTTGTGATAACGTTTATTTAGATTAGAAGCGCAATTTCATGGAATTCCTCCCATTTTGTAGATAACTTCATGTTGGATGAGTTGACTTCTATTACAGTGTTTAATGAGTTGAATTTAATTATTGTTTCTTCATTTTATTAGGCTCTAAAAATGTGTTTTTATCGTGGATAATTATGGATAAGTTGATTATAATTGACGTGATAAGCGGATAGAAGTATAATTTGAATCTCATTTATCAAGTCTTCGCCTCTTTTCCTATACTCTTGTCATTTACATGATCATAGGGCGAAAAGTGGTCAAATTTCATATATCATTTTAAAATAGATAAAATGGAAATTTTAAGTATTTTGATGTCTCAATAATCAATCAATCAAATTAAAAGAACAAAGAAAAAAGATACCTCGGCTCCGTTCCCTCGCCAACCCTTTAGAGTACTCTCTTTGCCACTTTGTATGTTGCACAATGCTCCATCTGTTTTACCTTGTACGGCCTGGAGTAATTGATTTGAAATTTAATTCATTATTCATCAAAAATGCGTACTGGGAAGTACATACTCATACTTGGTAATGATAAATTCATCTTTAAAAAGTCAATAAGGTAAAATACTCAAACATAAAGTAAAAAATTGGTTTAAACATGATAATCTTACTCTTTAATCGTTGTTCAATCTATAAAACTGCACTGTTTTCAAAATTCAACACATCTGGAAGATTAACTAATAAAATAAGCAAATTATACTATATGATAGTATAATTTACCAACCATTTAAGTTTGTCATTTCACAAAAGTAGTAATACACCCATGCATTTAATTTATTTAATAGTGAATAAACCAAGTTTGGTTGTAACAATTTTGAAGTTCCCGTCTTTATCCAAAACTTCAGTTCAAGTTAATATTTTAAACAATGTTCACAAATTTCAATTTACATCCATTTATACAACTCTTAGACTAAAAGAAAATTTATTTTAATGTATTTATACAATTTGCTACACATTTGAAAAATAGATATAATTCCACGATATATATATATACACATAAATCAAATTTGGTTTTCTCTTCACCTACATGAATTATATTAGAATTGCTAGAACTAATTAGAATATTAAAAAAAATTGTTAAGCATTACATCAACTTTTTAAAGACTGCAAAATTATTTATTTTTACACTAGCTTAAATATAAAATAATATAATGACATAAAATTACTCCCAAAATTAAATTTGGGATTTTATATACTGTCATATCACCCTATTTTTACGCCTTTATTTATTCCATTTTTCTTGCCTTGGACGCTCCGTAGGAGCGATTTTGAGTGTTTTATCTTCCTCTACCATTTTTATCTGTTTTATTTGGTTTTGTAGGTAAATCGTCTTTTGGTGCAGTTTTTACCTCGTTTTGTGTGACCGAGAGGATGATAATCTACATGGCGGGCCCACGACATACACCCACCCACCTTAGAGGTCATACTTGGTGTTTGAAAGCCATCTATATTCAAGCCAAGTCGAATTGTGAAGAAATAAGAAGACCAGCCCAGCAAGCCATCTCGGGAGAGACAAACATTGTCTCGGGCGTGACTAGCATTGTCTCGAGCGTGACAAATAATGTCTCAGCCGTGACATAGGCCTCACGGTCGTGACGAAGCTCACAAAGTTGAGCCTGCTTCAACCAGCCAAGTCGCGGGCGTAGGGATGACAATTTAGTCCTGGATCGAACCGAAACCGAACCGATCCGAAGAAAAAGTACCGATCCAAACCCGAAGTTTGAAAACCCATATCCAAATCCATTACTTAGAACCCGAATCCATATCCACTTAAAAAATAACCGAACCAAATCCATGCGCTCCATTTCATATCCATATCCGACCCGATCCATTTAAGATCCAAAACCGATCCATATCCACCGTTATTCCGAACCAAATTCGATCCATATCCACTTTTCTCCTGAGCTAAACCCTTTTTAAAATGCAAAATTCGATATGATTTCATTTTACTTACAAAAACTAAATCTTCACAATTTTTTTTATCTCTTTTATCCATGTTTTATTATATTTCTTTCTTTTTTCTTTTTTCTTTTGTTTATTACACGTGTAAATTTAGCTCTCCTTGTTTTTCAACTTTAAGTATTTCAAGTTAATCTGAATATAGATTTGTTGTAATTTCAAGGCAGATGCCTTAAACATATATTTGTATATCGCCTATTATATTTTCTAATTGTTTTTCTACTTTAAGTATTTCAAGTTAATCTGAATATAGATTTATTTTAATTTCAAGGTAGATGCCTAGAACATATTTGTATATCGCCTATTATATTTTCTAATAAGTGCATTTATCTTCTCTTAGAAAGACAAATCACATAATATGTGATAATGTAGTTTAAGCTTTTTATTAAATTATTACTTCTTATTTATTCATTTATTTACAAATGGAATATATGTTAAAGATATTTTTGTGTTTTCTTATTAAAACATATTCCCTATTTCTCTCTTATTCCATGTAATCTTCCCATTTCATGTGGGCTCTAAATTAAGGAAATGAATTTGGAACATACAAATAAATACTCTACTCCACATGCAATTAAATATGGACCACACAAAACACACAACCCTGCCTCCAAAAATGGAAATAGGGAAGAAAATATTAATGGACCAAATAGGAAATATGGAAGAATAGAATAGGAGGGAGTACAACTTTTGCATGGTTTCAAGGTTTCTTCTCTCGTATGAAAGTTTCAAGACCTTTACGTACTGAGTGTGTGTGGAATGTCAACGCTCTCGCAATTATTTATATAATTATTAAATATTGTTCATTTTCACAATGAGTAAGGTTCTTTTCAGTCCAACATATATGGTGACTCTTTGAGTCCTATTTTCAGCCACACATTTATTACGATAGAGAGATATGTAATTGTAATGTTGTACGAGCGTTACTCCAACCGCGAAGAGTGTAACTGTAATTTTGAATATAAAAAGTTCAACTTGTTTGATTTCGAATAATAAAAAATTGAATTTGGGTGATTTTAAAACAAGTGTATGCAACTTCTCGGCGTTTTTTAGTGTAACTTTAATGCTTAACGAGTGTAACTTTAGTCTACTTTAGACCATTTTCAATATAAAAATTTGAATGTGTAATAATGTATTGATGACACTTTTATACGTAAACTCACTACTTTATGAGTGTAACTTTAATGGTTAACGAGTGTAACTGTAATGTTTTAAAAAAATTGTACTATTTTCAAAATAGGTATGGGTCGGGTTTGTAATGGGTATGGGTCGGGTTAAATTGGGTATGGATCAGGTTTTTGGTTGGGTTTTGGATCGGGTATGGATTTGGATAATATAAAAAATGGTGGATTGGATATGGATGATCGGTTTTTGGATATGGATCGGGTTTGGATATGGATTGGTGATCCACTACAATTGTGGATTGGATATGGATTCTTATAAAACATATCCAACCCGATCCATTGCCATCCCTACGCGGGCGTGACACATGCATCACGGGCATGACATGCCGAGTCACGGCCGTGACAAGCCGAGTCACGGCCGTGACGTGGGAGTCACAACCATGACTTGGCTCATAATCACGAGGCCATTTCGTGCAAAACACGTCGCGGGCGTGATTGCCTTGTCACGGTCGTGACTTGCCCTGTCACGCCCATGACTTCATCGAGGCCCATTTGTCTTTCCAAAGCCCGTCTCTCCTCTTTTGTAAATCTATATATACCCTTTTTTATGTAATTATAGGGTACAAAACCCTAGACTTAGAATAGTTAGATTATATTAGATTAGTCATTTGAATAGTTTAATCCGTCTTCAAATTCCTCCTTAATTAGTTATAGATCTAGTCTTGTAATCGGATTTCTTGGGTTAATTTGTGAAGATTGGTGACAAAGTTTCTTCTTTATTCAAGATTTTATCTTTATTTATGTTAATCTCATTCCTTAATTAGTTGGTAACTTTCTTAATTTCTTTTATTCTGTTGTTATCTTTACTTTATTGGGTTATTTAATGGGAATAATCCATCATATACCCTTCCTTCTCATTTTAATCCATCCTACATTTTAACCCATATTAATCTGAATTATGTATCCATTTTTCTCAAAATAGGCCTGGTAACCGACTACCTCTTTGTCAGGTTACTCTTTAACAAAGAAAAACCTAAAATCATTATAAAATAAAAATAATAATCTACTAACTTCTTCCATTCTCCATGTCTTCCCTTCATCCTCCTCATTCTCAATTTATCATCACTTCCCTTAATCCTCTTCATTCTCAATTTATCATCACCAATAACCACTTTTAAACCGCACCTCACCTCACCGGTCCACCACCGAACAACTCCACCCTACTATCATCAGCACTACCAGATTCCACTATCAACGACAAGTTGACAACCAAGGATAACACTAACTCTCAAATGGTGGAGGAGAGAAACTTCGAAAATGGTGGTCGTCCAGATCTAGGTGGAGGCTTGGGTCGTGCCGATTTTAATAGTGACCTTACTAGGGCGGGACGACAATGGGAGAGAAAGGATGATGGTGGTGTCGTTAAAAGTAAGGTTGATGGAGGATGTTGCATCATTGATAGCTTAGCATTTGGTTTTTGGTGATAGAAAATGTTTGTAAATATACAAGTTTTAACTTGGGCGATTTAGGGGAAAAAAAGTAGCAAGGAAAGAGGTGCTTCAATGGTGACTAAAAATTGGGGGTTTGGAGAAGAAGATGGGAGAAGAAGATAGAGGATGTTTAAATTAGGGTTATTATTGTATGTTGTGTAATTTGGTTATTTGAGTAGTTGGTTTTTCGGGTTGTTGATTTAATTTAAGGTTGGTGTGAGTGATTGAAGGGTGATTTTCTGGGTTTTTGTTTTAATTTGGAAAAAAATTGAACAAGAATGAAGAAGATGAAGTAGCAGTTTATTGAAGAAGAATAACAAAAAATGAAAATAAGGTCCACAACTATGACCTGAAACGAAACCTGTTGTAATAGGTAAAAATTTAGTTAAGTTCAATAAAAGATAATTAAGTGAATACTTTGGATTAATATGGGTTAATCTATAGGATAGATTAAAACGAGAATGAGAGGCATATGATAGATTATTCCCATTAAATAACCCTACTTTATTTCACTACTTGCTTGTTTTAGTTTATTATGACTTGTCTTAATTTTCTCACCTTATTCCTCCATATTTCTCATATTTATTAGAGAGTAGTGATTAGTCTAGGATTAGTAGGGAATAATGGGTATTAATGAGGGTTAATCTATGTTTGTTGGGTTGATAGGTTGATTAATTGTCTTTCTTTCAACTTATGCATACCACGTGTTTGATGAAATGCTTTCTTAACAAACTTGCATGATTCATGTTTGTTATACATTTCCGTAAGATTGAGAGCCTCGAAATATATTAAGACGTGCGTATAGTTGGTATATCAACCTAGTGTATGCGAGAGCTAGTTTGGTTCATTATATGGGAAGGATTGTAAGATCGAGAGCCTCAATCCACTGTGTCCAAGCTTGACTACCCATTGACTATGAACCCGACTAACTAGAACCGGAATTACCCATTTAAACTCACCAATCCTAGAATTTCCTTTATTGTTTGTCATTTGATTATCTTAGTTTAGTTCTATTTTCTTATGCCTACATTTATCTTACATTCTTAGTTTACCTTCAAACCCATTTTAATTGAGACTTTTTGTAGACTTGAGACTTGTTTATGTGACTTTTTTGCATCTCCCGTCCTTGTGGACCGACACCTTACTTCCATAGCAACTAGCTTAGTTTGTTTATTTTATAATTATTTATTTTGATTTGGGAGTGACAATTTTGCCCTTATCAGGATGAATCTCACTTTTAGAAAAAGTTATGGGACTAGGTTATTACAAAGCAAATTTATGACAGTTCATCATTATTCACCAAACTTAAATGGGTTAGTTACTTCTTTTATATTTTCACCCAGTTAAGCTTTTGAGATGATCTTAGGTCAAATTGTTCCGGACAACATATAAATTAAGTAAAAACACATAGATTGATGAAAGTGGGATAGACTAATAATTTATTGTTAGAGGAGCAAATCTTTTCACAGAATGACATACTAGTAGAATAAAGTAAACTACACAAATTCCTAACATGGCTAATTTGAAATAAGTATACACATAAGAAACTATGGATGTGTTAATTTGTTTTTAGAATAAACCTAACACGCCATCTAATGAACACATACTTATAATATAGTGTTTAAACTATAAAATAAATAAACTAGACTATATTTACTCGCTTGGAGTAACACAACCCGATATTATTATATAAACTAGAATTACTTTTGTCACATCAAAAGTGTTCAGTCATGTAATATTTCTTTCACAATCTAAAATTAACATTTTTAATATTAAATAGTATTTAACAGCTATGTTATTTATACCTAACCTTTAGTATGTGATATCTAAACCTAAGTAAGGTAGAAATTATTTTCCAAGTGGCCATATGTAAGGAATTTTATTATTTTTGACAATATGTCGATATCGAAAGGGAAACTTTCCCTATAAGTTTTAAATTTTGATACCTGTAATTATGTGATAATTTCCTATGTATCAATTCTACCATCTCCCACATGAGCAATACTAAATTCGTGATTTCATTTATTCCCTTTACTGCTATCTAATCTGATTTTCTTCCTTCCACTCAAAATCATATGATAAAAAGTTTTCATTCTCGATATTTTTTTTTTCGCAATTTATAATAATCTATTAGTAATAAAAAAAATATGAGAGTGTTTGTGTTATTATTACCTTTTTTTTAGGTGGTATCCAAACCTAAGTAAGGTGAAATTGTTTTTTTGTTTGAGGGGAAGTAAGGAGAAATTTATGCATGTGGTCACATGTATTTTATTAGAGTAAATTGACAGTACTAATATAAAAATAATAACTTTTATCTACGAATAGTATCAAGTCGCCGCAAAATCCCATCTTAACCTACTCGAAAATGTCCACGGAATCATCAATCAAGTACAAATTGCAACTCACCCACTTCCAAAATCCATCTCTTGGATGCCAACACTTGTAAAGTGGGGAAAAAATACAGTAAGAAGTAAACTTGGTACTATTTGTAGATAAAAGTTAATATTTTGGTATTGATTACGAATAATTGATTATGTTGGTATTGTTTATAAAATAGGGTCCTTATATTGTTACTGTTTATCAATTTACTCTTTGTTTTATGTTGTTCTTAGGATTCCCTATACCAACAGTTATGCTAATAATCTGAAAAGTAAAATGAAAAGCAAGTTTATCACCACTAATTACACGAGATATGTTCCTCGAACTTACTCATTTACAACATGATGAAGGTTCTGTAGAGTCTTATTGAAGGGAGTTTGAACAACTGACCCTGCAATATGAATTACAGGAAAAACAAGAAGAGAAAAGTGGTAGGTTCTTAGAGGGTTTGTTATTCAAAAATGCCGAGAAAGTCAGGTTATGGCCTCTTTGGTCATTTGATGAAGTAGTCAGGGTGTCCCATAAATTAGAAAAACAAGGGAAAACTAAAGCCAGTACACATAAAATCTTTGTCCCAAAGTTTTTACTCCTACAAACCCGACAAAAGAAAGTAGAGGGACATTTGTCATCAAATTCCCCTGGTGTTTTAAAAAGGAGGTGATGTCAGTGTCAGGTCTATGGCTATTTTAGTAGGGGATGTCCATCTAAAAGGACCATCACAAGTTTTGACATCAAGTTGATGGAGGATAGTCATGAAGAGGAAGTAGAAAGGATGAGTGAATAATCTCTTGAATATGAGGGTACAACACAACTGTATACAGAGTTTTTCCTAACCCAACCCTATTTTTAAGAAGATTCGTGCACTCTCAGGCCTGGAGGGAAATCCTGAACGTGTCAAAACAAGCTTGAGAATTAGGGACGTGGATCAAACACAATAGATATTCTAGTCTTGGTTCACCATCTAAGGGAAGGTTTGCCATCTAATCATTGATAAAGGTACCAGTGCAAATGTGGCCTCAACTACTCTAATAAAAAAACTCAAAATACCTATGACAGAACACAAATAACCGTAAAAGATAAGGTGGCCTAGTATGGGGAGTGAGCTGGTTGTGACCAAACAAGTCCTCAATACCTTCTTTATTACTTAATCTTATCCTGATGAGGTCCTTTGTGACGTCATCTCCATGGATGCTTGTCATCTGGAAGACATTGGAAATTTAACAGGAATGCCTTTCATCATGGCAGAGACAATACTTACTTGTTTATGAGGGGTGATAGAAGGATAACACTAACATTGTTAGCACCATCTTCTATTCCCAAGACATGTGAAGGACAGATGGAAGATATATCAAAAGAAAACTTGTTTATGAAAGAAGCAAAAATTCTAAGGGAGTTAGACCAAAGTAGAGATAATGTCTATTTTGTATTGTCTAAAGAAATTAAGACACGCTCTTATCAGCCCCAAGTAGAACCCATCAAAGACTCTTTGATTAATTTCAGGACATCTTCCGTGAGAAACTACCACCTGGGTTACCTCACTTGAAGGGAATAGAGCACAAAATAAATTACTTGTCCCTTGGGCTACCATTCCCAACAAACCAGCCTATAAAAGTGACCAAGTCTCAACCAAAGAACTGCAAGCACAAATAGCTGAAATTGAGGAACAAAGGTTTTGTCAGGGAGTCTATGAGTCCCTGTGCAGTGCGGGCACTTCTGGTCCCCAAGAAAGATGACACCAGGAGAATGTGTAAAGATAGCATATCCATTGACAATATAACTGTTAAGTACATCTCCTTATTCCCAGGCTAGATGATATGTTGGATGAAGGAAGTGGGTCTAATACCTTCTCCAACATAGACCTTAGTGAAGGTCATCACGAGGATTAGGGAAGGAGATGAATGGAAAATTGCTTTCAGAACCACTTTAGGATTGTATTAATGGCTAGCCATGCTCTTTGGGCTATCAAATGCCCTTAGTACTTTCATGAAAGCCATTACAGAGATCCTAAGACTCTTTATTGGATATCAATTGTGGTCTATTTTGATGATATTCTGGTACACATTTTTAGCACCACATAGCACTTAATGAGTTTGAGAGAGATATTTTACACTTGGGGAAGAATCATTTATATGAAAAATGTGAGAAGTGCTCATTTATTGTTCTTGAATTGTCTTCCTTTGGTATGTGGTGTATGGCAAGGGCATTTTTGTGAATCAAGAAAAGCTGACAACAATCCAATCATGGCCTACCTCATTCAGTTCCATTAAAGCTAGAGGTTTTCATGGGTTAGCTTTCTTCAATAGACGGCTCAGTGAAATTTCATCCCCAATTACTAAATGCCTTAAGAAAAGAGTCTTCAAATGGACTCTTGCAGCTCAAGAAGCCTTTGTTAAAATTAAACAAAGGATTTTCTCCTCCCCTGTCATGTGGAATGTAATGCTAGTGGGTTAGGCATTGAAGGAGTTGTATTACAAGAAGACAGGCATGTGACTTTCTTTAGTGAAAAACTGAGTGGTTCCAGGCTAGATTACTCCATCTAGGATAAGGCTTTCTATGCAATCGTTTGAGAATTGGATAATTGGAATCACTACTTAAAAACCAAGTCCTTTTTTTTACACCCAGACCATGAGGTACTCAGATTCATCAATGGGTATCACAAAATGAGCCCTAGACATGCCAAATGGATAGAGTAACTTAAATCCTTATTTATCTCTAATAAATATAAGAAGGGTAAAAACAATGTTGTGGCTGATTCCCTCTCAAGAAGAAGCCATATCCTCACAATGTTGGAAGGCAAAGTCTAAGGGTTTGAATTTATTATGGAATTTTATCCTAAAGTCCTTGGGTTCTATATGGAAATTGAAAAGTGCAAGATAGGAAAGCGAAGCAAGTTTCATCTCCAACAGTGTTTCTTATTCAGGAAAAATAGGTTGTGAGTGGCAAAGGGAACCACTCGAGAACTGTTGATAAGGAAAGTTAATTCAAATGGGATGGCTGGCCACCTTAGCATAAAAAAGAAAATGTGAATACTTAAGGAACAATTCTACTGGCCTAATATGCTCACAGATATGTAGCCTGTCATTCAGAGATGTGAACATTATTAAAGATCTAAAAGCCAGTTTAGGGCTGGAGCTTACACTCCCATACCAATGTCTACACAGCCCTGAAATGATATCAGTCTAGACTTCATTGCAGTCCTCCCCATAAAACAAAGAAGCAAAAATTACATCATGGTACTGGTGGACAAGTTTAGTAAGATGACCCATTATGTACCCTGCAAAAAAATTTGAAATTGCTAATGGGGTGGCAGAGCTCTATTTCAGGGAAATAATTAGGTTACATGGGATACTTAGGTCCATTGTCTCTAACAAGGATGTCAGGTTCATAAGTTAGTTCTGGAAGACTATTTGGGTAATGATAAGGACCAAACTGCTATTTAGTACTGCTTATCACCCTCAAACTAATGGGCGACTGAAATAACCAACAAAACCCTCACTCAAATACTAAGAAGCATTCTGAGCAAGTCATTGAAGGACTGGGACCTTAAATTGGTTCACGCTGAGTTTGCCTATTGTAGAAGGAGCTAGGGGTAAGGGCCCTTCATTTTACATGCCAAAATAACATTCCATAGGACTGTCTACAGCAATGAGACAATTGGATGCAATCCAAGAACAAAATGAGCCAAGTTCGGGGAAAACAAGCTTAGCATTCAACTTCAGGAAACCTGAACTGATCCCAGAATATCATCAGAATTGGGTCAACTTCAATGACTCATATCTTGAGTTCTACATGGTGGGAATTTTAGTTCTTTATATGGTTGGATTCTTGAAAGAGTCCTCTTTCATATGGAATTGGAATCATCAAGTTCCATCCAGTAGAGTTTTCACTGGAGACCTTCAAAGACTGTCATGCAGGAATGCTATTGAGTTTCCTGAAATGACCTGTCAGCACTAAAGTTTGAACAACTCACGATTTATTAACTCTTTGAGGCTGATTCCTTTTGCATAGCAAAGCTAACGCCTTTAGCTTTCTTTTGATACCTAAATGGCTCCTTAATTAATCCTGAGGCATAACTTATGGCATCTGCAAGATAGGGCTGAATCATGCTCCATAGGCTGAACTTCAGAACAGGCTGTCACTACTCAAAATTGCATAACTCAAGATTTGGGCAACATTTTAGGATGATTCTTTTTGGATATGATAGCTAACTCCATTATCTTTCATTTGACATATGTTGGACATTTTTATTCAATATGAGCTATGAGATATGATATTTTGAAGTTCATGCTGATATACAGGAAAATTGCAGGATATTCAGAATTGACCTGTTGTCACTCAAACCAAAATATCTGGCGATCTAGGGCACCTATTGGGTTGATTCATTTTGGAGGTGAAATCTAACACCTCTAGCTTTCATTCGAATCATCATGGGCATTTTTCATCCATCTGAGCTGGGAGATATGATTTTTCAAAGTTCATGTTGCTGCACAAGAAGACTGATGAGCATTCACTTCTGACCTGTACTTACTTAAAGGCCTATAACTGAAGTTCCAGGAACTGTTTTTGCATGATTCCAAACGGAGAAGGAATCTAACTCATATAGCTTCAATTTGGCAACTCATGGGTCTCCTAATTCTATCTTTGCAGACAATGAGAGCATCTGCAAGATGCCTCTGGAATCTGGAATGTTGTTGCACAGTTGTCAAGTGACCTGCTAGTACTCAAACCCCTGTATCTAGAGTTCAAGACATCATTTTGGGTTGCTTCGTTTTTTTAATGACAGCTAACATCTCTATCTTTAAAATGAGATATCATGAGCCTTTTAATTCATCCTGAGCTAAGAGTTCTGCCATCTGCAAGTCAGGTCTGATTTCTTAAAGCTAAGGCAAAAGTCTGTTTCACAGCAACTGCATTCCTCTCTAGTTGGCATAGCTTGGAAGGCACGTCCCATGACTTAAGCTTGTCCTCCAATTTTCCCATGAATGTGAGTATCTTTTGGTAAAAAGAAGGAGCCAAACAACTCTTACAAGCCTGACTTGTTCTTGGCTATTTCAGGAAACAGACAATAATACTTTTACTGAACAAAAGCAAACTTGTCTAGGGTGCTTTTTCATCTGTTTTTCCTTGTCTTATTAGAAGACTTTTTTCTGTAATTTTAGCTTCTTATGTAAGGCCTTTTGAGCCCTTAGATGGCAGTTAGATTTAAGGGTTAAGATTAGAATGTATGGCCTATATAAAGGAGCCTTGTTCTTATGTAATATTCAGATTATGATGAATGAAAAAAGATGAGATTTCTCTTAAATTTAAATCTTAATAACTTGTGCATTGTTGTAGTTATTTAAGTCGGGCCTAATAACATCTCTGTGCTTGGCTGTGAGTGTTGATTAGTCACCTGTTGGCAAGTATTATTCTTCCTGTGCTAGGCTGTGGTTGAATGATCCTTGTTGTTCGAATTCTGTAAGGAATTACCTGTGCTAGGCTGTGGTAGCTCTCTTTCAGATTCACCTTTAGTTCTTTAGTTAAAAATCCTGTGTTAAGCTGTGGAATTTAGACCAAGGTTCATATCCTTTTATTTCACTTGTTTTCATCTTGTCAAAAACCATAGAAAATCACCACAAAAAGAGCCTTAAGTTACATTGTTTGTTCAGAAATCATTCATTGTTTGAAGTGTTGCTTCTGTGATTCTAAACAGTCCCTTAGGTTGTTTGTCTTAAGTTTGAATCCCTCAAAACATAAGAGACCCCCATCATTATGCTGCAAATTGGTATCAGAGCTAGAATTAACATAAGTTCCATCTTGTGTTAGTCTTGGTGTTGCTTTTAGCAACTCTACAACTTGTTTTGCTAAACCAGTTTATATTCTGATTTGTAATGACTAAACCAGTAGCCATTGAGCATATGCCTCATGTTCGAAGTCCTAAGATGAGGTATCATGAGCATGGGTCCATTTACAAGTCCATGGCATCAACTATGGAGAAGTTACAGGCCTTAAGAAGAGGGCATGAAGGTATTGTGCATACAAGGAAAGCAACCAGCAGTCATGGTATTCGAAGGGAACCAAAACCACCTGATTTGGGACAAGAAGCTAGACACCTAGTCTATGAGAGTCCTAAGTCCGATCATGCCCTTATAGGTAGAGGTAAAGTCCTTACACTTCCTACATTTAATGGTGAAAACAGTAGAGCATTCGTCTCTTGGTTGTTTGATGTTGAATGTTACTTTGAGAGCAAATGTTTTTCTGATGAAAAGAAGCATGACCTGGTTGTGTCTTCATTCAAGAGTTTTTCTTTGTTCTGGTATAATGGTCTTAACCTTTCAAGGACAATGGTAGGGAAAGGTAGGATAAAGTCTTGGTTCAAGCTTAACTCACACATGTGGTCAAAGTATCTTCCTTGTTCCATCTTGAATGAATTGTGGACTGAACTTAAGAAACTTAAACAAAGTGCCTTGAGTGTTCATGAATATGCTAGGTTGTTTGAAGAGTTACACTTTGTGTGTGATGAAGGAGTCAATTTTGTCCAAAAGGGAGTTAGGTTCTATCATGGCTTGAAATCTGAAATTGCTGAAAAAATTAACTTAGAAATGAAGTATTCATATAGTGAATTGCTTGAATTGTCTTTGTGTGTGGAAAAGAACTTAGTAAGGCTTAGGAAACATGAAGTCTTGCCTACAATGAACAATTTAGAAGTCATGAAGACAGTTGGGAAAGAGGAGGTTATTGGTTATCCTAATTCTAAATGCATTGAGCCACTACTACAAATCCCTTATATTTAAGATGCTTCACTATCGACGCTTTAACGGAGCGTCGAACACATATTTCACTTTCCGTCTCATTTTGACGCCTTATAATGTCACGTGATAAATAACCGTATCTATTAATCAATATAGGCATGAGCGCGATTTTTAATAATTTATGAGCGCAAGTTTTAATAATACTTGAACGAAATTTTTAGTTTACCTAGAAATATTCCACCGCCAAACATTTTAACCCCACCGCCTAAACTCACATCTCCCATCTCCCATTTAATTCATTTCCATCATCTACCAAGCAACTGTTGCACATATTTCATCTTCCATCTCTAATTATTCAACTCATTAAGACACAAATATTAGGGTTTCGATTTAATTGGGATCAGAATCGTTCCAGTTACACACTTTAATTGACCAAGCAAGGTTAGTTTCTAATTTTAAGCATCAATCCACTTGTTTTTAATTTGTTAAATTTCATTGTTTCATGATTCTATCTTGTTACACAGTAATATATAATTTTAATCTTAAGATTCAATGAATATATATGGCTATGTTATGCTCATGTATACGTTTTTTTAAAAATTGGTGGTCATAGAGATTGGTCTGCTGTGTTGCTCCGTGTTGGATTGCAATAATTAGGAGGTACTAATTAATTGATCGATGAGTCTCGTATAAGACGGTCTCATATATGAGACACATCCGAATAGTTGTGTTTTCCTTATCTAGTTAAATGATTGATTGGTTGAACCCGAACAATAAGTCATGCTTGTGACGGGGCGCCCCTTCACAAACTTGCGACGGGTCAAATCCCCCTCACAAAGAGCAAGTGGCAAGGCAAGTTGGGGGCTCCATTTGCACCCCACTTACCCCCCACTTGCTCTTTGTGAGGGGGATTTGACCCGTCGCAAGCTTGCGACGGGTCGGTCTGTCACAAATGAGAATTTGTGGAACCCGAATATTGAATTCCTTCGTCTTTCTATATTATTCCTTTGTACGTCTTCATGTAAATGTTGCTGGATGTGACTGATATTTTATTGTCCTTTAATGTTTTGTGGGAGTTTTCATTCGTATTTTAAAATAAAGATTGAGGGGATTGATTTCACTTCTTTACTGGTTGTACTTGTCAATTTTGTATTAAGGCTTTATGATATATTTTACATTTCTTCGTATTTTGCCAATTTTTTACTTCTTTAGTGGTTGTACTTTGTCAATTTTGAATTCCTTTGTATTACTAAACTTGTAGTTGTATAAATATCGTCATGGGCTGTTTACTTAATGGTCAACGTTTATGTATGTAAGATATCTTGATTAGTTGACAGAGATATTACTCCACCCATATTCTGATGCTAAGCTCCCTGTTTGGGTACACCATACTTTATCGTAAAAAATCACAAAGAAAGTAGTTTTGAATGAGGTATTATAAATTGTTGACAACTAGTAGCTTAACATCTCAAAATGTAATTAACACTGTTATATACGGAGTATTTTTTTAATAAGACTATCTAAATCATGTGACCGAAGCATAAAAAAAGAAGGCGACTTCATTAACTCACACTTGTTTGTTACTCTTGATTTATGTTCATTTGCGTAATTTGATATTTATATTGTTGTATTTTTTTTAAGTATGGCTAAAACGAATTAGCACCATATTCAGTTATTTATCAGTTTGTTTCATTTCTTTTCTTACATTTGAGAGCGAATTTCGCTTGCAAGCTGATACGAAGGATCAAATTAGCCGCTTAAGCGAAATTTTGGAGGTGAGAATTCAAATTCTTGAAATAGTTCAGCTATTTATTATATTTTGTGTAGACATGGATACTAGTTGGATAAAATTGCCAAATGATCATGATAGATACATCGATGGGTGTTTGAAATTTCTTGAGTTAGCTAAAGAAAATCTCGTGGAAGGAAAAACAAAGTGTCCTTGTAAAAGTTGTAGACTACGTTGTTGGTTGACGCTAAAGGAAGTAGAGAAACATATTTTATTTAAAGGTTTTTATCAAAGGTATACAAATTGGATATGGCATGGTAATGGGGATGTTCTTGATAATCTGCATGGGTTTGACGTGGGGAGCACCAGCAAAGGGTCACTTGTGGGTCGTGATGATATGAATGGTTTACTAAATGCAGCTTGCTTTGTTACTACTGATAATAATTATAATGAAAAAATAGATTCTAGTTGTAGTGATGAGTCTAATAATGATGATAATTTGGAAAGTGACCATGAGTATGATGATGACTACAATCAAAGCGGAAGATCAAACAACAGTGACGAAAATGTAAAATATAAAAGATTTTTATTAGCTGCAAAAGAAGAACTTTACGAAGGGTGTCAAACTTTCTCAAAATTGTCATTTCTATTGCACTTGTTTCACATCAAATGTATGTTTCATTGGTCTAATGAGTCATTCAATAAACTAATTGAACTACTATTAGAAGCATTTCCACAAATTGGTGTGTTCCCATCATCTTATTACGAGGGAAAGAAGATTATCAATGATTTGGGTCTAGGATATGAAAAGATTCATGCTTGTCCATTTAATTGCATGTTGTATTGGTGGGAATTCTCACAAAAAGAAGAGTGCCATAAATGTCACACTTCAAGATGGAAAAAAACTGTAAGTCAAGTAGGTAATCACAATGATAAAGAAAAAGGGCACCCGAAGAAAGGAGAACCTGCCAAGGTAATGAGATATTTTCCTCTTATTCCTAGATTACAGAGGTTATACATGTCGCCTAAAACAGCAGAAGACATGAGGTGGCACCATAAAAATCGTGTGAAAGATGGAAAACTTAGGCACCCTGCAGATGGCCTAGCTTGGGAACAATTTGATTCTCGGTATCCTCAATTTGCCTCTGATCCTAGAAATGTTAGGTTAGCTTTGGCGACAGATGGTTTTAATCCTTATCGTTTGATGAATACCACATATAGTACTTGGCCAATCATTTTGATACCCTATAACTTACCACCTTGGTTATGCATGAAACCCTCATCATTTTTATTGTCATGTATCATACCGGGTAAAACTAGTCCTGGCATTGATATTGATGTGTACATGCAACCTTTACTTCATGAGTTGAAATTGCTATGGGAAGGAATAGATACTTTTGATGCTTACGAGGGAAATGTTTTTAAACTAAGAGCAGCATTGCACAGTACTATTAATGATTTTCCCGCATATGCTATGTTATCTGGATGGAGTAATATGGGTTATGATGCTTGTCCTTGATGCACTGATTCAACAAGTTCTGGTAGGTTTGGGGAAAAAATTTGTTATGTTGGTCATAGAAAATGGTTGGATGCTGATCATCATTATCGTTTTCAAGGCAATTTGTTTGATGGAACAATCGAGAATGGTACTGCTCCTAAAGCAGTAAGTGGATCTGATGTTTTAAGGCAGCAACAAAGTATTAACTATATTTATGGTAAGTAAAAAAGACGTCCAAAACGAAAAAACAGGGCTCGAGAGATTGGTGTGTCAACTAATATTGTTACCAATGACCATAACGAGGATGATTTTTGTAATTTGTGGAATAAGAAGAGTGCATTTTTTGAATTACCGTACTGGGAGTTTAATCCACTATGACACAATCTAGATGTTATGCACATTGAAAAAAATGTGTGTGACAATATCTTAGGAACACTTTTGGATATGGATAAAAGTAGAGATAATGAGAATGCTAGGAAAGATCTTAAGAAGTTAGGCATAAAGCAACACTTATGGCTGCAAGAACGACCAAATAAGGATTTGTATATGCCTCCTGCTTCGTACTCTATGTCTAATGAGGAAAAAGAGAGATTTTTGAAAGTGTTACAGAAGATTAGATATCCCGATGGGTATGGCTCAAATATCTCTAGATGTGTGAATATGAAACAGCGAAAGATTTTTAATCTAAAGAGTCATGACAATCATGTCTTGATGCAAGATATTCTTCCTGTAGCACTTAGAGTATCCAAGAGCACAAGAATAATCGAGCTACTTGGGGACTTATCTTATTTTTTCAAATATTTGTGCTCAACAACTCTTAATCATGATGAGTTAGATGTTCTTCAGTCAAAAATCATACTTATTTTTTGTCGAATGGAAATGGAGTTTCTTCCGACTTTCTTCACAATTATGGCTCACCTACTAATTCACTTAGTAGAGGAGGTCAAGCTTGGGGGGACAGTTCAATACAGATGGATGTACCCGATCGAAAGGTTAATACTTAAACCATCAATGTTTTAAATGTTGATTTTTTTTCCGACTTAACCTTTGTTTTTCTAAAGGTATTTAGCTCACTTAAAATCATATGTGAGCAATAAAGCTCAACCCGAGGGATCAATTGCTGAAGGGTTCATGTTAGAGGAAACCATCACATTTTGTTCGAGATATCTCGAAGGTGTTGAAACCACATTTAATAGATAAAAAAGAAATGATGATGAAATTCCAGACATGGACCAGTATTTGTACAACTCCGGTGGTCGAGTGATTGGGAAGAAGGAAAAAGTAAGACTAGATGATAAGAGTATAAGACAAGCCCATCGTTATATTTTACTTCATTCTGATGAAATGAAAGATGTTCTCGAGTAAGTAATCATCAGCATCTATGAATAATTATACTTATTCTAACACTATCACTTATGTTACTGTTTTTTGTACTTTGAAGTGAATTTCTTTATCAAAAGCAGCAAGAGTGCCACTCTAGTAGCTACAATGAAAATGAGTGGATCATCAATGAATTTTCAGAGTGGCTTCAAATTGAGGTTTACTTCCTTTTTATTTAAAATATTGAACATTAACATAACTTCTCTATTAACATATTAATGTAAGTATATATTGTTTTAGGTGAAAAATTTAGATGGATCTACTAAAGAAGGACAACTACGGAAAACCTTAGCTAATGTATGCAGGAGACAGAAATTTAGATGCTAATGTTCAGACAGAAATTGATATGTATCCAACAAGTACAAAGTCTCGCGTACAAATTGAGAATGAAGCTTTCAACAAGCTAATGTATGCAAGAGACATCCCAAATCGTCCTGTGGGTTACGGATTTGGTGTAAAACAAAGTGACGTATTTGGTGTTCGCAGTATTTTAAGGAAACATAAGTTCCATACTGGCGAAAATGACAGGTTAGCCTTACAAAACATGGAGAAGAAAGTAGCTAATTTGACCGAGACAAATGAAGGGTTGGTTAAGCAAAATCAAGATATAATGAGGATGTATAGTAAGAATAATGACTTGATGAAGAACATCTTGGATGTTTTAAGTACCGGAATATCATCAACTGAGGTCTTAAATCTTGCAAAGTCTGTCTTACACGCAACTAATATAAAGGTACTACTTCACTTCACAGTACTGTCATGTCACCATTTTTCTATCCAAATGTGAAGTCCGCTCCTACTAGGTATGGTTATATGATGTAACCACTATTGTTGTTGTCCTCCATCTAAACTATTTTTGCTTTGTCGAAACTCAAAATCTGCTACATTTTTTGTCATTTCTCGTCATACAATGGTCACATATTTGTTTACGGATGACCCTGACTTATTTATGAAAATGAAGCTATCTCCCTCTAAAAACATCACACACACAGATATATATATTGCTTGCCAAAATCTGCTGAAAATCAGTTTTACTGTTCGTCCTATTGTTTCTTATGATATTTTTACTTGGTACAAATATTTTAGGTAACAACATTCTTTATTTTTTGGAGAAGATGATACTTGTTGTCTATGTTTACGAAAATCTGTTGAAATTGAGATATGTGCTGAAAGTTGCTTGTTTATTGATCAAGCTATTGTTTCTTATGATGTTTTTACTTGTACAAATGTTATAGGTGACACCATTTTTTTTTTGGTGGAGAAAATGATACTTGTTTATGTTATATATGTTTTATGTGGAGGGTGCGAACCAATAAGCTGATGCTAAATGAGAGCTCTTTTGCTTCTTGTAGGCTTCAGAATCTTCAAATGGTGCAGTTGCGCCTGAATGAGACGTCTCAGATTATAGATCATGATTATTTGCTAAAGTTGTTGTGGGTGGAATTATTTTATCGAGCGACTTTTTATTTTCAGTGACATTTGATACATTATTTTTAATTTGTATATTTTATTTAAGTTTCGTATACTACGGTTTTTTATGCTTCATTATATATTATGGTAGAACGAATAATAAAATGTAATATATATTTGCTAGTTTTCTAAGTAATCAATTATATGCAATTTTGTTACAATTTGATCCCATCTTCGATTTTAAGAGCTTTAAATATATATATATATATATATATATATATATATATATATATATATATATATATTTTGAATGTGTGTACTTATTGAGAAAATGTAAACGTTGACACTTAAAAGCGTCACAATTATTTTCTTTTGATGTTGTATATTATGCCATAAAAGTGACACCTAAAAGCGTAGTGTCTATTATTTGACGCATAAAGGCGTCGAAATTTTTGACACCAAAAAGTGTAAAAAGATACTGACAACCTAAATTTTGACGCTTTAGGAAGCGTCAAAATGATAAATATCGACGTTTTTTTGCGTCGAGAGTTAGCTCTATAAGTGTAAAAAAAGTAAGGAATTTGTAGTAGTGAGCTAAGAGTCATGGGTGCTTATGATGAAATGAATGGCTCATGTTCTACTGTCTTGGAAAGCCTATGTCTTGAAGTTAAAACAACATTAAACTCTACATTTGAGGCTGCCACAAAAGAGGAAGAACATGCCTGCACCAAACCAGACCTCCTTCATTGTACAAGCAAGGGTCATGTTCCTTACTTGAGTGTGTTTGAGCTGTCCATAGACAAGAAATTGCAGCAACTTTTAAACCATAAGTTGGAATAGTTCTTCATCTCCTTTGTAGGTGAAATGTGTTGGGTTTCAAGTAAGGGTGAAGCAAGAAGAGGTTCTTGTTCTATTTCATGCTCAAGAGCTCAAAATCTGATCTATAACATCAACTACTGTCCTGGTTTCATGAATGGCTACTTGGGAGGTATAACTTGTGCTCTTGCAGCCCCACACTTCCATTTTTACATGTTGATGAGGTTACAAGTTAGTCTTGTTCATTTGGGTGCAATTTCAAATATATTTCAAGTAGGAAATGATAACATAAATCAACTCAGTCCTTACTATGCAATTCTGAAATTTCTGTTTTGTTGTGTTGATATTGTGCAAAATCATGGCAAACGTTTATTAGACTTGTTTGGAATATCAAGTACAAGTTCCCTACATGGTATTGAAGGTTTTTTAGCACCCTTGATGTTGTTTAAATTGAGGCTAATGCATAAGAACAGGAGCAGCCCCATGGTTGCATTTCTATGCTCTACTACTTGTGTCAATCCACTTTTTAATTTGAAGATGTGTGTGCTTGATGCTGCTATTCAATTCTTGCCAAGAAATTTTGTGTTGGTCTTTGTTCCTGGAGGATTCACTCAAAATTACTACTCCAAGATGTAGAAAATTTTTCTTCCCCTTATCAAACAAAATTTGAGGACAAATTCTTTTGAACCTAGGGTGGTTGTAGCAGGAGCTAGGGGTAAGGGTCCTTCATTTTACATGCCAAAGGAACATTCCATGGGACTGTCTACAACCATGAGACAATTGGATGCAATCCAAGAACAAAATGAGCCAAGTTCGGGGAAAATAAGCTTAGCATTCAACTTCAGGAAACCTGAACTGATCCCAGAATATCATCAGAATTGGGTCAACTTCAATGACTCATATCTTGAGTTCTACATGGTGGGAATTTTAGTTCTTTATATGGTTGGAATTTTGAAAGAGTCATCTTTCATATGGAATTGGAATCATCAAGTTCCATCAAGTAGAGTTTTCACTGGAGACCTTCAAAGACTGTCATGCAGGAATGCTATTGAGTTTCCTGAAATGACCTGTCAACACTAAAGTTTGAAGAACTCACGATTTATTAACTCTTTGATGCTGATTTATTTTGGATAGCAAAGCTAACTCCTTTAGCTTTCTTTTGATACCTGAATGGCTCCTTAGTTCATCCTGAGGCAGAAGTTTTGGCATCTGCAAGATAGGGCTGAATCATGCTCCATATGCTGAACTTCAGAACAGGCTGTCACTACTCAAAATTGCATAACTCAAGATTTGGGAAACATTTTAGGATGATTCTTTTTGGATATGATAGCTAACTACATTAGCTCTTATTTGACATATGTTGGGGACTTTATTCAACCTGAGCTATGAGATATGATTTTTTGAAGTTCATGCTGATATATACAGGAAAATTGCAGGATATTCAGAATTGACCTATTGTCACGCAAACCCAAATATGTGGAGATCTAGGGCACCTATAGGGTTGATTCCTTTTGGAAGTAAAAGCTAACACCTCTAGCTTTCATGGGAATCATGATGGGCATTTTTAATTAACCTGAGCTGGGAGATATGATTTTTCAAAGTTCATGTTGCTGCACAAGAAGACTGATGAGCATTCACATCTGACCTGTACTTACTTAAAGGCCTATAACTCAAGTTCCAGGAACTGTTTTTGCATGATTCCAAATGGAGAAGGAAGCTAACTCATATAACCTCAATATGGCTACTCATGGGTCTCCTAATTCTATCTGTGCAGACAATGAGAGCATCTGCAAGATGCCTCTGGAATCTAGAATGCTGTTGCACAGTTGTCAAGTGACCTGCTAGTACTCAAACCCATGTATATAGAGTTCAAGAAATCATTTGGCTTTTCTTCTTTTTTTAAATGACAGCTAATATCTCTATCTTTAAAATGAGATATCATGAGCCTTGTAATTCATTATGAGCTAAGAGTTCTGTCATCTGCAAGTCAGGTCTGATTTCTTAAAGCTAAGGCAAAAGTCTGTTTCACAACAACTGCATTCCTCTCTAGTTGGCATAGCTTGGAAGGCACGTCCCATGACTTAAGCTTGTCCTCCAATGTTCCCAAGAATGTGAGTATCTTTTGGTAGAAAGAAGAAGCCAAACAACTCTTACAAGCCTGACTTGTTCTTGGCTATTTCAGGAAACAGACAATAATACTTTTACAGAACAAAAGCAAACTTGTCTAGGGTGCTTTTCAATCTGTTTTTCCTTGTCTTATTAGAAGACTTTTTTCTGTAATTTTAGCTTCTTATGTAAGGCCTTTTGAGCCCTTAGATGGCAGTTAGATTTAAGGGTTGAGATTAGAATGTATGGCCTATATAAAGGAGCCTTGTTCTTATGTAATATTCAGATTATGATGAATGAAAAAAGATGAGATTTCTCTCAAGTTTAAATCTTAATAACTTGTGCATTGTTGTAGTTATTTAAGTCGGGCCTAATAACATCTCTGTGCTTGGCTGTGAGTGTTGATTAGTCACCTGTTGGCAAGTATTATTCTTCCTGTGCTAGGCTGTGGTTGAATGATCCTTGTTGTTCGAATTCTGTAAGGAATTACCTGTGCTAGGCTGTGTTAGCTCTCTTTCAGATTAACCTTTAGTTCTTTAGTTAAAATTCATGTGTTAAGCTGTGTAATTTAGATCAAAGTTCATATCCTTTTATTTCACTTGTTTTCATCTTGTCAAAAACCATAGAAAATCACCACAAAAAAGCCTTAAGTTACATTGTTTGTTCGAAAATCATTCATTGTTTGAAGTGTTGCTTCTGTGATTCTAAACAGCCCCTTAGGTTGTTTGTCTCAAGTTTGAATCCCTCAAAACATAAGAGACCCCCATCATTATGCTGCACCTATAACAAAACTCCATCTTCTGCAACCAGCAAATCCCTTTTTAATGTGGTCTTTGGCCTATACTCTAACATGCCTTTGAATCTCAGTCATATACCACATGAGTTGTGCAACTTTAAAGCAAAGGATAGGTTGGATACCATCAAAAGTTTACATTAAACTCTACAGCACCAGATCCACAATACCAATGGAAAGTATCAGAAAAGAGCATCTTGATCCAGCCAAAACCACCCTCCCTACTTGGTGACAATGTTTGGTTACGCCTCATAAAGGAGAGGTTGTAACACCCGCAATCGTGGCCTATTTTATTTTAATGATATTATATTATTAGTAGTTAGTTTACTTTTAGATTTAATTTATATCTTGGTTTTCCGTATCTCTTTTGGCAAATCTGAGTCCTTAATTGGACACTACTCGGAATTTGATGTGAGTCGGACTGCATACCTCACATTGGGCCTTTTCCTAACTCATATTCACTTAACTTGGCCCAAATCTCCTCACTTTACCACTCAATTTTCAGCTCACTTCACTCATCTCCCTCACCAAAACACTCACCATAAACCCTACATCCATTGTTGGGACACCAAAAACCTTCAAACACTCATATAACAATATCTTCCTCATTTCTTACCCAAATTCACTAAATTTTAGCTTATTCTTCCTAATTTCTTCTTCTCTTTCTAATAAGGTAATAAAAGACCCGTCTTTGTCACTTTTGTTTTCTCATATTTTTCTCAAGGTGAAATAGTTATATTTTTATATTAATTGGTAGGAGGAGACCTTCAAGATCACGACGGAGACTACTTTCTCGTTGAAGAAGAAGAAGGAAACTAATTTGAAGACGCTAAAAGGTAACGGTAAAGGGTTACTCGATATCAATATGTGTTCTTAGTGTTAATTGTAGTTTTATTTAGTGAAAGATGAAATCTTTGCCTTAATTTCATATAGATATGTGTTAGTTGTTCATTCATATCTATGAATTCACCTCATATGCTTATTTTTCACTAATCTTATGCTAGGTTACATTTATTTTGTTAATTATGCCTTCTTATCATGCTTGAACATGAGTTGAGTAATAAATGTGTCATTGTTTGCCTTAATTGATCTTGTCTAATGATTGCTCATGTTTAGAATGCATTAAATGTGGTTTGTTGTTGATAAATGTTGTTTGAATTAAATGGGTATCAAAGGATTTGGAGTATTGGTTTATCGTTAAAGTTGGTTTTTTGAGCATGTTGTCCCAGCCGGCCCACCGGCCGCCGGTCACTCCAACCGGCTGGGAACCCCCTGATGTGAAATTGGACAATTTTGGTGTTTTGGTGTAGTGTGAGTCCCAGCCGGCCCGACCGGCCGCCAGTCCCCCCAACCGGCTGGGCAACCCTGTAAGTTTGGTTGATATTTTAGTACACTGCGTGTCTCAGCAGGCCACCCGGCAGCCGGTCTCGCCGGCTGGGATTTCCCCTCTTCCTCTTTTCTTCACTTTTCAGATTTATCTGTGACCCCCAGCCAGGTAGTCGGCCACCGGTCACACCCACCGGCCGGGAGTCCCTGTAAGTTGTTATGGTCGGTTATTGTTGTTGTGGTGCCAGCCGGGCACTCGGCAGCCGGTCCACCTGACCGGCTGGGACCCCCTCTGTCCTTTTTCTCATTTCTTTTCCACTTGTCTTTACATGTAATAGTTTGTATGATTTGTTTATCTTATAAACTTACATAATTACATTAAATGTACATGTTTAAAATATTTATTATCTCACATGTCTTATTTACGTGTTTTGTAACGATTTTCCTTATTTTCCCCATTTGAGTCAGTTTTGACTTATGTTATGCTTTGAATGTCATTTAATGACGGTTTTGAACTCTCATTTCCCGGTCACACTTTATACTCGTTAGACTTAAATGTCAGAGTGATGAGGTGTAACCGTGATGCCGTTGTGCATTTGTTAAGTGGGGATATGACGACGTTTGTTAGGAGGTGAACGCAATGCGTTGATCGACCTGACCGTCAAATGTTGTATCCTTGCGAGGTGGTGTCATTGCATGTAGCGTACTTGCTTGACTTTGACTATAGATCTCTTTCTGCCTCTTTCGTGTGGTTTAGTCGAATTTGGGGTACTCGACGTCCTTTGTGTTGATCGAGTCTTGGATGTAGCACGTCATACCACATGTCAAATCGGGAAACGTCTTATCCAGAGAGTCTGGCCAGGTTTAGACTAGGACCGTATTATTATCGTCGTCCTACCGAGAGGATTAGAGTCTTGTGTGTGCGACACGTCTTATCGCACAAGGAAACGTCTTATCCCGTGGACATGTTTGTGTAGGTCCTGAGTATACGAAACGTCTTATCGTATACGGTTCAGGGAAACGTCTTATCCCGTGGACTTACATTGACTTGTCTTGCTATTGTACATGGTGCTAGTGCGTGTCATTTACCGTGAGAGTTATATTGCTATATTGCTATATTCGTATGTTTGGATGATTGTTTATAAAATTGGATCATATGTGAATATTGGGTTGGATTCTTGTATGAAATAGATGATTGTATTGGTTTGGTATGTAGGTCTCTACCTTATCAAGTATATGCCACTAACGGTGAGATGTAAGCCATAGTGTGTATATAGTTGCCTAAGGGTGTCATTCCCGAGTCGGCTCATACCATGGTGTTTATTGTTTGGTATTTCACATACTTATATAATATTATCTTGAAATGTATGTTTGTACCTTACATGATTCACTTGTATATACGTTTCTACATGTTTAATTGTCGTTTATGTATGTTTACTTGTGATATGGCTGGGAGAACCCGGAGTTATCCCCCCACTGACTGTGGCGTTCATATTTTATGAATGTACATGATGCATGGTTGGATCTTTACTTGCTTTTTGGGTTCGTGTATGAGTTAGCGGGCGTTGGCCTTTGACGATTCACCCCTTGACGTTCTTAGCTAGTTCGCTAGACTTTATTTATGCTTTGACTACGTTTTGAGAGACTATGTCTCCTTGTAGTCTTTTATACTTTGGTTTGTACCTTTTTTGACACCCCTCATATTTTCCTCTTGGCATGTAAAACGTTTCAGAAATCTCGTATTTTCCGCTATATAATTGCATGCTTGTTATGTTTTATTTTTGCTATCGCGAGGGTTTTCACAGAAGTTCTCTCACAAGTGGAAAAATAAGCTTATGCCTAGAGCAGAAGGTCCATTCAAAATCCATGAGAAGATTAGGAACAATGCTTACAAGCTGGTACTCCCAGAAGCTGGAGAAGTGTATAGGACTTTTAATATTGATGACCTTTGCCCCTTGTTATGGACATGAGCATGATGAAGGCCCTAATGAGTATGGCACGCTCCAAGAGGGAGGGGTTGAAGCAAGAACTTACAACAACCACACTACCAGTTCAGCTTAAATGCAACTCAATGAGCATGCCATGAGCCTTAGCCCAACTGATAATTGTCCCTTGCAATTCAGGCATAACACGGATGTACAATAGGCATGGCCATGGTATGTATGAACTAAGGAGAGTTATCTCCATAACTTTATCCAAGGAAATGTCAGTTTGAAGATCCTTGATCACCACACTAATCAAGCAACAAGAGCACATGATCACCAATCCTTTTTTTGCTATTATTTTGTTTGTTGTCCTCTATTAGATGTATTGTACTCTCCCGATCATGGTTGCTTACTAGCATATATATACCCTAAACATGTAAGAAAAAAGGAATACTTGAATGAATACAGAAACTCTATTGCAGCCTTTCACCTTTAAGGAATTAGTCTTCCACCTGTGTGAAGTTGAGGTAGGCTAACTTACATGACCTGTGTGGCACTATTATCAAGCCTTTTTGTGCTATTTTCCTTAAAACCCTTGTGCAGAAATACTTGTGAACCTTCTTTACATTGTTACCTTTTCTGTCTAACCATTTTTGAGTATATGTTGTTACAGGTTTAATCTTTATAGGGTACGTTTCTCAGTATTTACTTACATTAGCATTATTACCTTCACACTCAACAATGTACATTTATTATATGATGCACCACTACCTAGAATTGATGACTTGTTTGATAGATTGAGTTGAGCCGGAGTGTTATTTTAAAGATTGATTTAAGGTTGGGATACCATCCACTGAGAATAAAAGAGGTTGACATACCATAAACGAATTTTAGGACACATTATGGCCATTATGAGTTTGTGGTGATACCTTTTGAATTTAGTAATGCATCAATGTTCATGCATTTGATGAATCGTGTGTTTAAAACCATACTGAAACAAATTTGTGGTAGTGTTTATTTGATAACATCTTGGTGTACTCAAAGGATACGGAGGAACATGAGGAACATTTGAGGATTGTTTTATAAACCATCAGGGATAACAAATTTTATGTTAAGATTTTGTGATGTGAGTTTTTGCTTCAGAGAGTGGCATTTTTTAGGATACTTGGTGTCTAAGTATGAAGTTTCGGTGGATCCAAATAAGATTAAGGTGTTGTCAACTTGGAGGTCCCTGAAGAACATGGACAAGATAATAAGTTTCTTGGGTTTAGCGGGATGTTATAGGAGATTTGTGAAAAGTTCTAAAACAATTGCAAGACTTATGACAATTTGATATGGAAGAAAAACAAGTTTAAGTGGGATGAGGGATGTGAGAAGGCGTTCCAAACCTTAAAATAGTTATTGACCAAGGCACCAATCCTTGCCTTGCCAGAAGTGAGTAAAGGTTTTGAGGTTTATATAGATGATTCTAAGAATGGCCTAGGTTTTGTGTTGATGCAAGGGAGTAGAGCTATTGCATATGCTTTAAGCAATTGAAAACTTATGAGGAGAATTACTCGACCCATGATTTAGAATTAGGAGCGGTGGTGTTTGCTTTAAAAATTTGGAGGCTCTAGTTTTACTAGGTGCCACATTGAAGGTGTTTTCGGATCATAAGAGCTTGAAATATATCTATAAACAAAAGGAGTTGAACATGAGACAAAAGAGGTGGATTGAGTTGATAGAGGACTATGACATGGAAATCGTGTATCATGAGGGGAAAGGACAATGTAGTTGTGAATAATTTAAGTAGGAAATAAATACATTCCTTCTATACCGCTTTATCTAGGGTGAAATTTAGAGAAGAGCTAATAATGAGAATTTGTGTGATTAGAAAGGGTTGTAGAATAACTTATTTAACAATAGGACCCGGATTATATGAAGTAAGGAATTACATTTACATGACAAGAAAATCGAAGACCAAAAATCTAGCGAAGAAAGAGGAGAACCGTCAAAGTTCGTTATTCACCAAGATGGTAGGTTGTGCAAGATTTGAGGGTAGGTGATGTATGCCGGAAAGTGTGGAGTTGAAAACAAACATAATGAGAGAGGCACATTTATAACCTTACTTGGTACATCTTGGTGGGGACAAGTTGTACAAGGACTTAAAAAATACCTTTGGTGGCTCGACAGTAAACACATAATTGCGGAGTTTGTGGCTAAGTGTTTGGTTTGTCAAAAGATAAAAAGTCATCATAAGGGACCCAAAGGGAAGTACAACACTTGGAAGTAAAACGTTTGAAATGAGATTTTACATAAATGGACTTGATTGTGGGTTTTCCAAGGACTCAAATTGGGAATAATATGTTTTTGGGTAATTGTGTATTGTCTTACCAAGTCGGTGCACTTCGTTCTAATGAAGAACAAATGGAATAAAACGGAGTTAGCTAGGGATTTTAAATGGAAGATCTTGAAGTTACATGGTATTTCAAGAGACATTGCCTCGGATCAAGATTCTCGTGTTATCTCTAAGTTTTGGAGTGACTTACAAGAGTCTTTGGGGTTTAAAGTTAAAGATGAGTTTGAATTCTCATCCGTCTACTGATGGGAAAAAAGGAAAAAATAATTTAAATATTTAAAGGTTATGTTAAGGGTTTGTGTCATGGAAATCGGAGGTTCATGGGAGGAGAAACTAATTTAATTGAATTATCATAGAACAATAATTATCGTTATAGTATTAAAATGGCACAATTTGAGTCTTTGTATCAGAGAAAAAGTAGGAGTCCAGTGTGTTTGGATGACATGTTTGAATCGCTAATTTTAGGACCTTAAATGATTCAAGACATGGTGGAACAAGTTCAACTCATAAGGCAAACGATGAAAGCGGCAAAAGACCAACAAAAGAGTTCTGCCTATATGCATAAGAGGGACATCAAGTTTGGAATATTGGACAAAGCTTTTTTTAATGTATGACCTCTGACAAGGGTGATGATATTTGGGAAAAGAGGGAAGTGGAGTTAAACGTTTATTAGCCCATATGAGGTATTGGAGAGAATCAGGGAAGTGGCTTGCCTTTCGGCCCTTCCCTCAGCACTTGATAAGGTCAATAATATATTTCATGTCCCATAAATGAGGAAGCACTTTAGTGATCCATCACACGTGATAGAGGCGGAAACCATTGAGTTGGGAGATTCATTGACTTATGAGGAAGTTACTAGGGAAATTTTGGACCGGAAAATGAAGAAGACAAGGATTGATGAAGTTGGTGAAAGTTCTTTGGTCAAACCACAATCAGGAAGAGTCTAATTGGGCGGTCAAGGAAAACATGAAGGAGAGATACCCTCACCTAATTGAAAAGGCAATTATTTTGGTTTCGTGAAGTAACCTTTTTTTTTATGAGGGGTGATCCACTCTCTTTCTCTCCCGCCCCTGAAGCACATGAAGCACCTGGTTCGACACATAGAGTGAGTGAGGGTGCACGCAGGGGTCGTTTCGACATCTCCGAGGTTGAGGACACTGGACAGCAGCGGGAGTTTGATTCCTCATCTGCATACGGAACTTATCCTAGGGATTGAATTCCTTTTTATGCCGAAATCCCCGAGTTTCTTCCCGAGGCCCTATTAAGTAAAGTAGGGCCTCGAGACCCATGCTCGTGTCTTTTCGAGATAAAGACCAGCGATTAACCTTCCTAGTGCCCTGACACGGGGCTAACCAAAGCATCCGACCTCAGTCCTAATAATAGGCGTAGCATTTGTGGGCTCTCGAAAGCCAAGGAAAGACCTTAAGAGTCGAGCCGTGCGAGGATAACCGTTGACGTGCAGAAAAAGAAGGACCTTTCTAATTGACTTCAAGATTCGGGATCAAGCCCTCACTTCCGGTAGCCCTCGGTTCAAAGACCTGGGAAGAAGAGGGCCGAAATTTTCGGGTTTTGGCAACTTTTTACCTGAAGAAGGGAACGAAAAAGGATTACTATGCAGAAATCATAGTGAAAAATGTGTTTTGGACTAATGTTATTGGGTGCAAAGAGTTGCATGGTCGAACTTTGAAACGAAGATCATTTAATTATGGAAGAAGCTTAGAATACTAGAGTTTAGAAACCTTATTTTAAAGGTAACCTTATAGTTGAGACGGTCGTATTGTAATGTTTAAGCTTTGGGAAGTATTGCAATATTGTACATAAAATTAGTGGTCCATCCAATTTGAGACTTTTCGACGCTTTGATCCCTTTATTACCCTGACGAAATTTCACTCGCACGGGTTAGATCTCACGTTCCCGGACAAACGTTTTCGTCGGGTGAAAATTTTACTCGCCCACGTTAAACCAAATTTTTCAACGAGTTAAATTTCTTCCGATGGGGCAAACATCCGGATATGAGTTTTTTTGTCACAATTGCACCTCTTCCACTTCATTCACTTTTTTTACCAAGGTTTCATTCTCATTTTCCCTTTTTAAAATCCCATATACTATTAATCTACGGTATTTCAATCTTCATATTCTACATTGTGACATTTATCCTTTATCTCTCCTCTTCTAAGCTAAGGTAACTACACATAACCTTTCTTTTTTAGTTAATATAACTCAATCATCTTGTTAAATCTTTTTTAACCTCCTCTTTAAACCTTTAGTTTAATGTTTAATCATATATTTGTGATCCAGGATCAAAGATGGAGTCTTTGCTTCATGTAAAGATAGACCTTCATGTGAATAAATATGGAATCTTTCATTAATTTTAAAGATGGGGCCATTATTGTGTATAAGATGAAGTTTTCCTTAGCTTCTTAAAGGCAATAATCTTACCTTGTTATGTTAGAGTAGTTATTAAATATGGAGAGTCTTTCTTTTAACAAGTTAGAGTCTTTGCTTGTTGTCAGTGGTGGATCTAGGGGGGCTAGCAGGGGCGGTCGTCCCCCCTGGTGGATGAAAATTTTGAAGTTTTAGTTAAAATTTTCGAAATTTTTTTAATGTACCTTATGAAATTAGTCGTTTGCCCCCTAAAATTTTTACCCCCCTAATTTTAAATCCTGGATCTGCCACTACTTGTTATTATGTTGTTAAATGGGTAGTAAATATATAAATGGTATTTTATTTAATTTGATTATCTAGGGTCTAGCTTCATAGAAAAAGGATTTTTAATTTATTGGTGTGTTTGCTACAATCTTGTTATAAGGTAAAAGAAACCTTACCAACTTGTTAATATAATATACTTCCTCCATTCAACTCCACTCTACCAAATTTTTTTTTCACATTTGCCGAAATGTATTTTACACGGTAAATATCGTTAGTTACGTGTTTTCAAAAATTATAAAAGTTAGATATTAATAATGTACTCGTAAAGACGAATCAAACAAGATCACACATGAATATATTTTTTACTTATATATTGAGAGAAAATTGCAATTATATGATCGCTTGTGAATAGTGTATAAAAAAGAAAGTGCTAGAGTGGAGTTGAATGGAGGAAGTAATATCGAAGTTTGTATATTCCTTGGTGTGCAAAGTGATTATAATGTTGAGAAAGTTGTGAATGGTTGAATATGAGACTCGTGCCTTCTGCTTATGAGTTTTTGGGGATTGATCTGTGGCCCGGTTGATCGTGGATCCTCCTTAGTTCTCCTCCTAGGGATTGCCTTAAGGAAGGGTGTGCACACCAAACACGATGGGTTTATACTGTGATATGGAAATGTGATGTTATAGACGGTCGGTTGAACTGGTGTTGCACGAGTCATAATGGTCAGAATGTTATATTGGATTTTTCACACTTGGATATGTTTTGGATTTTATACTGTCATTTATATTATTAGTCGTTATTCAATATGCGTTGATTGTAATGATTCTCCTTACTTCACTTTGATGGATTTTTTTGGGGTTTATTGAGGTGTCTTCCCACATGTGTGTAAAGGGTATCCATCCCACATCGGCAGGGCCGGCTAAGGCCCGGTTCAGGCTAAGCCCAAGAACCGGGCCTCCAACCTTAAAGGGCCTCATCATCAGATATGTTTGGAATATATAGTAAACAGAGTGAACTGTTGACATGAAATGAATGGGGTCTAGTGGTTGAAGATTGGACGGGTAAGAAATTGTCATTAAATTTAGACCAACCAAGTTCGACTCCCCATAACCCCATCTTCTACATTTGTACTTTGATTTTTTTTTCTTTTTTTCAAATTCACATTTTTTTTTTTTTTTTCAAATTCACATTTTTTTTTCGCTTGTCAAGTTATATCATATTTTATGGTCATCTTTTTTTTTTTTCATCTTTCCATATCTTTTTTTTTTCATCGTTGCGTTTTTTTTTCTTTGTTCACCTATTATAAATTATCTTTTATAGAGTTACCTGTTTTCATAAAGTATGAGCGTAGAAAACATTATTTGCTTATTTAACGCATATTTAAAATATTCCATAAAAAAATGAGTATTTAAAAAAAACGTTAAAAAAATGCTCCTTCAGGCATCGTTTTAGATTTACTTATATTTGCGGAATGAGTTTCATAATTTTAGGCGCAATGGGTAGTATCTTTTAGAGTGGATATATATTTGGACACATATTTTGCTTAGTTGATAGAGAATGTTAAATTCATTCATAGTAAGTATTATTGCTAAAAATAATTGCAAAACAAGACACTTGTATAATAATAACATAATTGTATGGGCCACGTCGACTGTCTAGCACAGGGCCTCTCAAAAGTTTGAGACGCCCCTGCACATCGGTAGAGTAATAGTGAATGGATTAGCTTATAAGTAAGTGGGCTACTCCTCCTATCACCAATTGGTTTTAGGATGGAACCTCACTTGCTTGTGGTCGGTCTCATGCACCTAATTCTATAAGCCCGCTGCGGAGGACTCAACAAATGGTATCGAAGCCGACGGTTCGGCTTGGGACCGCAATGTGCAATGTGGTGATGGTCCTTGAGATGACGCGGAGTAGCGTCGTGGTTGCGGAGTAGCACCATCGTTGGACTCTCACCCTTGGTCGACAAGAGATGCGGAGTAGCATCGTGCGGAGTAGCCTGGTTGGTCCGACACGGGGTTGTGTCGGGTGCGGAGTAGCGCCAAGTGAGGGGGAGTTTCAGCACACACACATGTGAAAGGGGGAGATTGTTGAGGTCTCTTCCCATATGTGTGTGAGGGGCATCCATCACACATCGGTAGAATAATAGTGAATGGACTAGCTTATAAGTAAGTGGGTTATTCCTCTTATCACCAATTGGTTTTAGGATGGAACCTCACTTGTTTGTGCCCGATCTCATGCACCTAATTTTATAAGCCCGTTGCGGAGGACTCAACAGTGTTAGTGTTGTGTCATCCACCCAGACTTTTTCTTGGTGGCATGCGGTGATCTAGTTGATATTTTCGGTTAATTGGGGAGCATAAAATCTTGTAAGTGACTTATTATATGCTTGATGTGTGAATGTATGCTTGAGACGAAATTGTGACGAGTCTTTTTCGACACATCATACTATTGACGTTGATAGATGGATAGGCTTTCAGTATAAGTGGATAATCATGCTTTCTATATATGAGTACTTTGTTTAGCAAAATTTATGCTTCCGCTTGTAATTTAATTTGGAACCTCTTTAGTTGTTTATGCTGCTTTGGTACTTTAAGACTTTTGTTTAATTTAAAATGTAATTGTTACTTTGAGAATTCACTTTTCTGTTTCACTAGGATTGTAACATACCCACTCTCTAGATGCCTATTATGCCCCAAGTAAATGGGACCATGAGGGTATTATAGAAACGGTAAAGGTTACCCCGACTACATTTTGGTGTAAGTTTTTTATTTACATTAGGTGTAAAAGTCACATACATTACAATCAATAATTTAAACTTTTCCTTTCATTCTCGTGTTCATTGGTTTAAGCAATTTCGTTCATTCTGGTGTTAGTTAAAAACTAAGGGTTTTTCTACATGGTATTATCCCTATGTTTTTTCGAATTTTACGTGGTACCTTTCATTTTTTAAACTTATCATTGGTACCCTTATACTTAGTAAATAGTACATAAAATACCGAAACTACTAAAAATCGAGTTTTAAAACAGTTAATTTTACAAGGAAAAGATGTTTATGGTTGACTAAACGATATTTATGTTAACGGCATGCCAAAATCTTCTCAAAAGATCAACAAAAATTGCATAAAATAAACGTTTAAAAAAAGTGGATTAATGCATTTTGGGTATTTTGATAGATTTTCATTAAGTTTAGGGGGTACCATGTAAATTCCGAAAAAACGAGGAATACCACGTAAAATTCGAAAAAATACGAGGGTAATATGTAAAAAAAACCCAAAACCTAAATTGTTAATTATTGTCGTCAGGCATCATCTCAAGTTTAATTTTTAAATCACATTTTCATTCTCGAAGATACATTGGAATGTTGCTTGCAAAAAAATTGAATAACATACAAAAATGACTATAAGTTGGAAAAACTTACAACCATACTGTATTTCAAACTAGCAGAGACTTTGGTACGTTTCACGTCTTTCAAATTTAACGTGTCGGATGTTCTATTACAACTTATTTTCCATGCTATGTTGAAAAAAAGCATTACGAAAACTTGTATCCTCAAACAGGCCATCATAACTTTTGATCAAAATTTTAAAAAATAGTTATAATCGAGTGTTAAAATGTGTAAATTAGATTATACTCTATTGCTTAAGTTACAATTGCAAAAATAGGCCACCACAAAAAAATATAGTATCAAATCCCTAGAAAATCGTAATGCTTTTTCATCACTTTTGTAATGCCTTATTTCCAAACAAATTTTTTAGTCTTTCTTATTAGCTTCACCTTCATATTAGGCATGTTTCACGCTTTGGCCCTCCGTTCTCATCACACATGTCCTTTTGATAACCACTTAGCTTGAGTTTAGGGAAAGGAAAATCTTTTGCCTTCCCGAATGAACGTTTTTCTTACCTTTAAAGAAGGAGGATTAATAAGGAATTATTATAAAGGCTTACGTGTAAGGGATATGGTAATCCGACGCACAAATATTTTTTGTTGGAAAATGTGCCTAGCTGGATTTTATCTTATATTCAGAAAGTCTCGCTTGTAATTGGTACACGTTTGTGACATATCACAATTTGGTCCCACTTGTTCTCCTACTTACAACTTGTAAGTGGTTACAAACTTGTGACGAAAAACACTCATAAACAAATGAGAATTTGCCATTTATATTCTTTTTATTTTTCATAGCCTAGTGGGTTGTGGGTATGCACGTGGTTATATAATAGTATTATAATAATATCTTTTTAATAACTACATTGATCCGCTAATATGGTTATATAATAGTACAGGAGTCATCATTTCTTCCCAAAAAAAGTCACACTTATCATTTAAAGTTGTGGTTCTTTAAACTTTTGGGTTAAATTTGTATGTTTGTCTTTGTAAGTATGAGGACTCATTTATTTGCTATAGATTGTTTATTTGTTTGATTAGATGACTACTCGTTCTCCTCAAATTCATGATGAACCATTTTACAAGTATTTTGATATATTGAAAGAGTTTAATTTTCGACGTGAATACCCTTATGATAATTCAAAACTTTGTCGTGTGGCACATAACGGGTTGAATGAGAAAACTTTGATGCTTGTTGATCAATTGACTAACGGAGAATTTGTCAATGTCTCTAACTATGAAGTGATGTGGAAAATTTTCCATATGTTTGCTCTTGCAACTAAACAATTGGAGTTGAGAAATTCACCTCTAGTGTACCATGCGAGGCTATTCTTAGAAAGGAGCCTCAAATTGACGATGGTCGGATCCTTGAGGGTGAGAGTTATAGTTGTAAATTGACCACTTCAGTTCCCTTACCACCCATTTATGTTCCTAATAACCCTCCTTGTGATGATTCCTCGATCAATAGTCATGTGAGTGGGGATTCTACTCTTGTGGAATCGTTGGGTGAATTAGTTGGAAAAGTAGAGTATGAAGAGGTGATTTGTGAGGTGGTTGAGGAAGAATAAAATGGTGAGATTCTTATGGATGTTGTTAATGATTCATGTTTGGTTAAGGAGTTGAAGGTGATGGGTTTTGAATTTCTCAAAGAGGAAAAGAACGATTTGGTTTTGATATTTCTCCTCACATAGAGTTAATTCCCCCCATCGCCCTTGGATGACCAACACATGCTCACAACTAAGGAATTACTTATTTCTCATCGTACTTACTTGATTGTCACCATGTCTATCTTTGGCTAGACTTATCGTGAATCTCCAAATTAGTATTTTTAACTACTACAAACGCAAACTAATAGTAAGTGTAAGTAGAGGTCGATTTCACAAGGAAGGTGTTTTGTATATTAAATGTGTGCAACAGCAAGTAACTAAATAGGGGTTTTGATATGTTGATGTTCTAAGTCTACTAAAACAAAAATGAAATGAAATATAAAGACAATATAATAATTGAAAGTGTATAACAAATATGAGAATGATTCTTGGACCAAGTAATTTCCACCAATAAGTTATGAATTGATCATTGACTCTTCTACTCTATTTCAATATTGAGTACTTTGCTATGAAATTGTTGACTTCTAATTCCACTTATGAATGATTATTAGTTACAAGCGTAAATAAATATTCCTTATAATATCGTCAATTTAGTCAAGCGCAATTGTATCGAGATTGTAGATTAAAGCGATGGAATTTAGCAAAGATAAACGAATGAAGAAAACAAGCGTTACTTCACTTTGGTTCATACAAATTTAGCCCTTTATAACTCAACGATGATGAAAAGCATACAAATTGATGAATTATAAATGCTACAATGGAATAGACAAATAAACAAAAGATTCATTCAACTAATCTAGCAATGGTTAATTAACTAATGACAACTAGTTGATCATTCTAGGTGCATAATTAACAAACCAAAAATAATACAAACTAAATTTGATACTCTAATAATAAAATAGAAATAGAATAAGAGTCTTACAATTCAAACTAACTTGGCTTCAAGAACTTGTTCCAAGATGCAGAACTTAGCCTTTCATACAAAATAACTAAAACAAACTAGAAATTTAAAGTATTTTCTATGTAATATGATGATTAAAAGATTGAAGAAGATATGTATAAAGTAATCAACAATCATGTCCTTTTATAGGTTTTCAAAGAGCATCTTCATAAATTATATTAAAGCCTCATAAAATCTCATAAAGTGTGAGCATAATTGCCGAATTAAAGAAGAATTCGAAATCCAATGTTAAGCCTCTCCACGAGGCTAAATAGTCTGCCAGAGTTGCTGCGACACGCGGCTAGCTGCGCCACGAGGCTAAATAGTCTGCCAGAGTTGTTGCGACACGCGGCTAGTTGCGCCACGAGGCTACCAATTTTTCCTTTGACGCTTCCTCTTCTTCCTTGCTTACTCGCTTTGACTTTGAGTTTTGGGCCTTGACTTGTCTTTAAGAGACAAGCTTTTAACTCTTATTAACCCATTATTTGGCATGAATTTAGTCCAAGGAATAAGTCACTTCCCACACTCGGAATGCGATTCTCAAAAATGACACCTACACATTAAACCAAAATTGCGTAGAAACACGTCTAAACAATGCTACTACTATCAAAATGCATTAATGAGCTAAAGTAACTATAAATAACATATATCAAGGCTAAAGTAGCTAAGAATTGGGTAGGTAAAGACGGTATAAAACCTTCACATCAATCTTCTCTTACAAGGAGCCATATGGTAACATACAATTGTTATATCTTGCTCACACTTGTTATCTTTTGTCCTCCTCTTACCTCTATTCCTCTACATTGTGGGCCAATATTTTTGATCGATTACTGAGGGCGTTGAGTTGTTGCACTTTGAGTCTTGAACAAGAAAGTTCTTGAAAAGGTGTCAAGCCAACGACGAAAACCAAAAGCGCTATACGGGAGGCAACCCGTACTTTTTATTTCATATTTCCTTACTTTCCTTTGCATTTTTGTACTCTCCTCCACATTAGGGACAATTTGGAAACTAAGTGTGGGGGAGGAATTGATGTTTGTACTATATGTAATTTCATTGTTTTGATGCATTTCCAAAAAAAATGAAGAAATTGAGAATCCCGGCTAGGTGAAAACCCTCAAGGGTGGGCACCTAGAAAATAGTGGGAAGGTGGCCGAGGACGGAATGAAATCCCGAAAGGACATTCTGGGTAAATGAAAAATCGAGTTGCGAGCCACCAATGAGAGGAAAGGAAATCTAAGGTGAAAACCTGAAAGGGCGCCTTAGGCAAAATGAGGGATTTCGAAAAAAAAAAATAGAAAAAGAAAAAGAAAAAAACATTGAACATACTACTTCCTATGAAAAGGATCTTGGAGGAAAAAGAAGGGAATGATAAGGAGGGCTTTGGAAGGAGGCTAGATTAGGATATATTTTCTTTTTGAGTCACATTTGGTTCCAAATTGGTGGATTTCTCTTATAGGTTGCTTGGTTGTACAAATTGTGAAGTTTGGGGCCAACCAAGTAGCCTAATTTGTCGTTTGATGGGGTTATAAGGGGGTGTTATAAGGAGGTCTAGTGATGTGTGTTGTAGGAGTTTTAAGGCCACTTTGATATTGTCTCGGGATGAGACATGAGTGGCCATTATCTTGCGGGGTTATAAGAAGGGCGGATTGAGGATTGTGTCTGAGTAGGTTGTTTGTTGTGTCTTGTATGATGGAGAGATAAGGAGGTGGTGTGAGAGAAGAGTGAAGTGTCAAAAATTTGAGTCTAGACGTTTCTTCTTAAATAGGTGGATTGTTTTGAGGGAGATATAAGAAGGGTGTTGTGAGGGAAGAGTAGTCAATTACACACATGCTTTCTTGTGGACATGCTTGCTTTCATATTATGTTTCTAGTTTTACTCGGGACGAGTAAAATTTCAAGTGTAGGGGTATTTGACAATGTCAAATCGAGTTGTATCAATTAGGATAATTTAGTTACCTATTAATGTTAATTTATGGGTTTTTAGTACTCGTTATGTATTAAGTATTTCTCTTAGTCTTTTGTTGTAATTTCATCTTCTTTGATATTCTTTGAATGTGATTGATGTTAAGCATTGAAAAGTATGACGATAAGGTGCACCTTTGTGAGGTTTTGGTTGTTATGTATTATGTTGGAGGCCTTGGCATGCAAAAACAAGACCAAAATGAATAATTAAAGTCTCGGTTTTGCAAGGGTCAACTTCAAACATGCATATCTAGACCAAAATGAATAACCAAAATGAATAATAGTGACCTCTACCCAACTATTATAAATGATTCCGAGATTCAAATTCATATCAACTTGGGCACGGTGAGCTGATTCATCCATTATTAACATAATTCGGTGGATTAACTCTTTAATCGATTCTACTTTAGAACTCTCGGCCGATAATATTACTTTAATATTTATCTTAACCCCGGAACACATGCGGCTACGGTCGCGGATACTGCCGTTGAGCTCAATCCAAATTGCGATGTAATAACCTTTATTACCCCACTTACCCAACGTAACAAGTTTAGTACCCTGGTAAGCCGAGCCTTCTTCCTTGTGAAATTGTCACTCATGAGTTCTACTATTTGGTAAGGCTTGTTCTCAATTATTATTTAGAAGAGGTCATGTTAATTTATTACATATGTCGTTTAAGTGAACTAAATCGATGAACTAACGATAATTTGAATTGACACGGTCGAAGACTCGATAAAATGCATGTCATGTTATGGCGATTTGGCAATGCATGCAAACATATTAAATAAAATGCAAGCAAATAATAAATTTCCTAGTATGACCTTCCTAAAATAGAAAATCATATAATCTATTTACAAATTCGGAAACCAACTCCTTTCAGAACGCATTTCCAAACGGCTCCGTCTTTAGGAAACTCCGGAATTACAAATGATTACAAAATATGTAATAAAATTACAATACTTTCCTATTATACATTTGTAAAATATAAAATATTACAATAAAAGTGATACGAGATCACAATAAACTTACAACCGAACCAATATTCTCTTACATTTCGGGCAAATTGATTAAAACTAAGGCCATACTAAGATAAAATTACATAATTTAAATTTACATACACCAAAATATGACATGTATAATAAAAATGCAGCATAATAATATGTATAAAACATGCTCATTTTAAGTGCCAAATAGCCCTATTTAAAGTTATATCCGATCTAACCCGGTTTTATGGAAATGCGTGAGAATAACATTTTAAAATCACCAAACAATACTTAAATCATATATAAGTCCAAGTTAATTATCCTAACTCTCTTTGGACTCAAAAATTAGTGATTACTCAATTTTTGACAATAATTCAACTTGTTGTTTTATAATTGCTCATATTTAGACTTTAAAATCATATCTTAATCAAATAAATCCAAATTTAATCACAATAATGTCAACAATCAAGGTTAAAAATTTTGAATCATTTTAAGAAAAAAAATCGGTTGCGTTTTATCGGTTTTATCAAATAAAATACGTAAAGCAAGTGAAAATTAATCTAATTAAATTTTCAACTTTAGATCTTAAATGTGGGACATTTATGCAACCGGAAATAAGTTTCTCATGACATGAAATTTATGCCATTTTTACATTAAAAATTTATAAATCATGCTTGACAAATCATATTTGTCCAAATTTTACAGAAAGTGAGTAAAACTTGCATGTGACAACATACTAAAATTTTATTGTCAGATTCAAAGCGGATCTAATTTTAACCATTTGACCTCCATTTATTCCATTTTTATCATATAAAAATCATAAATCATGAGAAATAAGTCCACTTCACACGAAATTTGACATACAGTAAGTAAAATGTATGTGTGATATCGTGTAAAAATTTCAAGTTCATAGGATAAGTCTAAATAATTTTAGTATGTTAAACATCATTTTACTCATTAAAATGTAATAAAAACACTAAAAATCATATTTGAGCAATATAAATTTCCATAAATCATCAAAATGACCTAAAATAATATTAGAACCGGAATATATTGACATGAAAATGACTTTTGTGACTTTATCTTATTAAACACAAATTACTAGTTTTATTTAAGTTTCATTAACTCGAAAAAACTATAAATCGATTATGCATGCAACAACCAAAGCTCTTGATACCACTTGTAAGTTGCGTAAACCCATTATTAGACATTTATAGTAATATTTTATAATTAGTTTACTAATTAAACTAGAGGATCTTATGCATGCATAACAAAATAATACAAAGATAAGAAGAAACTATTTCCTCACATTGATTTGGACGATTTTGGGCACAAGATTTAGACACCTACTAAATCTTGTTCTTAAGCTTATAATATGAAGGATGATCTCCAAGTTTCAAATTAGAAACTCTCCTTTTAGATGCACCAAGACAAAACCCTTTTAATCTCTACAAAATACTACACTAGTATATATATTGTAGTAGCCCTTAATAATATACTCCCTCCTATTCTCAATAACCTTCCCCTTTCACTTTAACACAAAAATTAAGAAAACACATCACCCCACCATATAATTAAATTTGGACCACACAAATACACTACCCCACCATACAATTAAATTTGGGCCACACAAACACTTACCAAAAAAGGAAATAGGGAAAGTATGGTGAATAGACGAAAATAGAAATGAGGAATGTTATTGAGAATAGGAGAGAGTATCTAATAACTCTTATTACTACACTAGTAATTTTTACTAGAAAATATGAACTCTAGTTTTGTGAAGAACTTCTCAAGTTTTCTTTTAGTGAGAGATGGAGAGGTAAAGAGATAAGGAGTAAACACCACAACAAGGACCCAAACTATCACCAAATATTGCTTTAAGGACCTCGACTATTGTTCTGAGGCTTTAAGCACCTCTCCATATATTTTAGACGAAAATGCCCTTATGCTTATTAATTTATAAATACTTTCTTATAGTTATAATTGGAACATCTCAATATTGATACTCATATGGAGTATTTCTTAATGGTTAGCGTAACCAAAAGAAACAAATTTAAATTATAATGCACGAACTAGAAGTGATCATGGGTCAGGTCAGGTCGGGTTTGGAACGGGTTAGCCATTAAACTGAGCCCCAATATAAGCGTTGTGTCGGCACGAGTGATCCTATTTGAGGGTTGGGTCGGATGCGGGTTTCGACAGGCTTTTGGCTCTTCCAGCCTTCAAGAACTCTTGGGCCTTCACCCATAAAGTTGTCTTACTCCAGTACAATTTAGTGATTAAAGCTAAATAACTCATTTGGTTGATTATTGGCGTTACTGCATTAGTATAGTGGTGACTGGTGAGCTGGTGCATTGCATATTATATTGTTAAATTTGCATATGCTAGTAAGCTAGTGTATGAGTTTTTTTAAGGAAGTCTTGCTTATGACGGACATTATCCGTCTTAAGCTTAAGACAGGTTGCAGCAGGAGCTCACCCAAGGGGCCTTGATGATCAAGCCACAAACATGACCCCAGGACTCCCTCAGATGGAAGCTCGAGTCACAAGGTCCAAACAACAAGCCATGACAAGCCAAAATCAAGCCAGGCCAAGCCAAGTCATTGAGGAAGATAGTCCAGGGCTCATCAAGCCATGCCAAGTTCCAACTCAGTCCACATTACCCACACAAGACAGAAACAATGTCAATCAGAACCAGGCAGACTAGTCAGCAAACCCAGCACCAAGGAGGTACACCAGAGCATCCCAGCCACCCCCACCATGGCCTACCATCAAGCCAACCCCCTAATCAACAAGTTTGTCCAGGATAATCCCTTTTGAAGTCTTGCAAAAACTCAAGTAACAAGCAGCCCAAGTTAGAGTCCAATGAACATTAAAGCAGAGAAGGTACAAGTTTAGATTGTGGCTTTCCTTTTGCTTAAGTCAACTTGTCCTCACCCAAGGCAGGTTTATCTAAGTCCTGATAAGAGTAGAGAGTCCCAAGGAGCAACAAGACATCCATGCAAGGCAGCAAGACAACCAGAGCAACAGATTTCCATTTCAGGAAAACTCCAAAAAATGCTTTATTGCTTTTTGTTCAGTCTGTTTTGTGTCTTGTGTCTGTACTTTATAGTTGTTGAGCTCGTCCTTTTGTGAGGCTCTTAATTAGTGTTTGTTGTAGTAGTTTAGTTCCTAAGCTGGCCCTTGGATGATCTGTACATCCAATGGTTCACAAAATGTCAGCCTCCCTATATAAGGAGGTCTTTGTATGTTGTTTTAATCAGACTTTTATGAATGAATTAACTTTGAGAAATCCCTCAAATATTTCAAACTTGTGCTAAGAGATGTAGTTTGAGTGAAGCCTGATACATCTTCAAGGTGTCTGATCAGTGTCTTGCTTTGTGAGTCAAGTTAAATCTGTGCCTTGCTGTGATTAGCTTGCTTGCTGATTGAGCCTAGTCTAGGGTGTTTGTGCTTTGCTGTAACACTTTAAACCTATCTTAGAACTAGTCTTTGAGTCCCTTCTCTTGTGCTTTGCTGTAGGGGAGTTTCTCTAATTCATATCCTTTGAGCCTTAGTTAATATAAACCATTCTCTCTAAAATAGCCTCTATTTCTGTCTATGTTTGTTTTCAGTTTAAGTAAGCTTAGTTAAACTTCTCTTAAACTCACAAGCCTTAGTAGTTTACACTCCAAATTGGTATCAGAGCTTTGGTTGAGAGTCTTATTGAGTTCATTTTTCCTAACTACATTTAAAAACACAAAAATAGCCCAATAAGTGAAGAGAGACTGGCAGGAGTAGAAGCAAAGATGGAGGACCTGGCTGGGATTGTAACCACCCTAACCAGAGCCTTGGATCAGGTAATAGGCAACCAGTTGTTTGCTGGAGGAAGAGGCAGAGGACGTGGAAGAGGCCAAAGAGGAGGCAGAGGAAGGCCACCTGATGATGAAGAGTATCCAGACTCAGATGACTCAACAAGGAGCAGGGCTTCCATTCACAGGCACATAGACAAGCATCTTAAGGTAGACATCCCTGAGTTTTCTGGTAGTCTTAATCCTGATGATTTGTTAGAATGGTTAAGAGAAGTAGAAAGAATCTTTGAATACAAATGATATAATGATTCTAAGTCTTTTAAAGTAGCCATCCTTAAACTGAAGGGGTATGCTTCTCTTTGGTATGAAACCATGAAAGGGTTAAGGGCTAGGGAAGGTAAAGAACCCATCAAGTCTTGGACTAAACTGAAAAAGAAACTGTTAGATAAATTTGTTGCTAAGGATTACACCCAGGATCTGTTTATTAAGTTGTCTAAGTTGAAACAAGGAGACAAACCTGTTGAATCTTATCCGAGAGAGTTTGAACAGCTCACCTTGCAGTGTGATATAAATGAGAAACCTGAGCAAAGGATTGCTAGGTACTTAGAGGGTCTAGATAAGAGCATTGCTAACAAGGTTAGGATGAAACCTCTGTGGTCATTTGATGATGTTGTTAACTTATCTCTGAGAATTGAAAAGATAGGGAAGACTAAGTCTGTTACACCAAAACCTGTTAGACCTTTTCAAACCAAACTTTATAACGGATTGAGGACCATGGATACCCCTAAGACAGCACCCCCACCTACCTTAGACAAGGGAAAGGGCATCATGGGTCAGAAGCCAAGCACTTCATTGACTGAGAATAGAATTAGGTGCTTCCAATGTCAGGGTTATGGACATTTCAGGAAGGATTGCCCTTCTAAGAAGACCTTAACTATAATGGAGGTTGAGACTTGGGAAAAGGAAGGTCTAGTTGAGTATGAGAGGGATGAGCCTGAGGTTGAAGAAGTGGTGAGTGAGGAAGAAGAATCTAGTCAGGAGGCAATAGTGGCACTCCCTGACACAGGCCACAGCTTGGTTCTATGGAGGGTAATGCACTCATAACAGATACCTTTGGAAGAGGATCAAAGGTCCCTCATTTTCAGGAGCAGATATACCATACAAGGGAGGGTTTGTAACCTTATTATAGATGGAGGTAGTTGTACCAATGTGGCCTCTGTTACTATGGTTGACAATCTAAAGTTAAGCACTCAAGAGCACCCTCACCCCTATAAGTTGAGATGGCTGAGTAAGGGAGCAGAGGTTAAGGTAGACAAGCAATGTATGGTCCCATTCTCCATTGGAAGTGTGTACAAATATGAAGTGCTATGTGATGTGGTTCCAATGGATGCCTGTCACTTATTATTAGGAAGGCCATGGGAGTTTGATAAAAGCTCCATACACCAAGGAAGAAGCAACACCTATTCCTTCAAGCATGGGAGCAGGAAAGTGACATTAGCCCCCTTGCCACCACATCAGAAGAGTTATGGGAGTCCCAGTGTGGCTGAAGATTTTAGTGGAGTCTTGTTTCTGTCTGAATCAGCAATGGTCAAAGAGTGTAGTGAAGAGCAACCTGTTTTGATGCTGCTTTCAAAGGAAGTTCAGGAAGGGGAGTCTAAGGTAATCCCTGCAGAAGTTAAACCCCTCATTGATCAATTCAAGGAAGTGTTCCTAGAGGATCTTCCTGATGGATTACCCCCTTTAAGAGGAATTGAGCATCAGATAGACCATGTGTCAGGGTCTGTACTACCTAATAGACCAGCATATAGATGTGATCCTAAGGCTACACAAGAGCTGCAGAAACAAGTTGGAGAGTTAATGAGTAAAGGGTTTGTAAGGGAGTCCTTAAGTCCATGTGTTGTGCCTGCATTATTGGTTCCTAAGAAGGATGGGACTTGGAGGATGTGCATAGATAGCAGGGCTATCAATAACATCACAGTCAAGTACAGGTTCCCTATACCTAGGCTTGATGACATGTTGGATGAGCTGAGTGGCTCAAGGTTCTTTTCTAAGATTGATCTGAGGCAAGGTTACCATCAATTGAGGATCAGGGAAGGAGATGAGTGGAAGACAGCCTTCAAAACAAAGCATGGCCTTTATGAGTGGCTTGTCATGCCCTTTGGCCTGTCAAATGCCCCAAGTACATTCATGAGATTAATGACAGAGGTGCTTAGGCCTTGCCTAGGGAGATTTGTGGTGGTATACTTTGATGATATTCTCATCTACAGCAAGAGTAAGGATGATCATTTGAGACATCTTGAGACTGTGTTTGAAATTCTTAAGGAGAGTAAGCTCTTTGGGAAACTTGAGAAATGCACCTTTATGACTGAAGAAGTTAAGTTTCTAGGATATGTGGTGTCTGGTAGAGGCATTTCAGTGGATCAAGACAAGATCATTGCTGTTCAGTCTTGGCCTGTTCCTAGGAATATCACAGAAGTAAGAGGGTTTCATGGCTTGGCATCCTTCTACAGAAGATTCATTAAGAATTTCAGCACCATTGCAGCACCCCTCACTGAATGTATGAAGAAGGGAGAGTTTACTTGGACTGAGAATGCTTTGCAAGCTTTCAAACACATGAAGAAACTCTTGTGAAGTGCACCTATCCTCAGGTTGCCAGACTTTAATTGCCTATTTGAGGTTGAATGTGATGCAAGTGGAGTGGGAATTGGAGCTGTCCTTATCCAAGAGAAGAAACCTGTAGCTTATTTCAGTGAAAAGCTACGTGGAGCCAAGCTGAGCTATTCTACATATGATAAGGAGTTCTATGCTCTTGTCAGGGCTCTAAGGCATTGGAGTCACTATCTGAAGCCCAAGCCTTTTGTCTTACATTCTGATCATGAAGCATTGAAGTACATAGGAGGCGAGCATAAGCTCAGTCACAGGCATGCCAAATGGGTGGAGTTCCTCCAGTCATTCATCTTTTCTAGCAAATACAAAGAAGGAAAACAAAATGTGGTGGCTGATGCATTGTCTAGAAGATACACTCTGCTATCAACCATGGAGCAAAGGGTTCTTGGCTTTGAGTTCATTAAGGATATGTATCAGGAAGATCCAGACTTTGCAGAAGATTGGTTAACACAGAAAGAGGGAACAAGAACCATTGACTCACCCTACACTCTACAAAATGGATTCCTGTTCAAAGGAAACAAGCTCTGTGTTCCCAGGGGTTCTTATAGGAGTCTATTGATCAAGGAGGTGCATTGAAATGGCCTTGGAGGACACTTTGGGGTTCAGAAGACTGTGGACATACTGCAGGATCAGTTTTACTGGCCTAAGATGATGGGAGAAGTCCAAATAGTGCTCAGAAGGTGTGGAGTCTGTCAAAAAGCCAAGAGTTCATTTCAAGCAGGACCTTACACCCCCCTACCAGTTCCATGTAGGCCTTGGGAAGATGTAAGCATGGACTTCATAGTACCATTGCCTAGGACAACAAGAGGGAAAGATTCTATCATGGTAGTTGTGGATAGATTTAGCAAGATGGCACATTTCATTACCTGTAAGAAGACTGAAGATGCTGTGAGTGTGGCAAAGCTGTATCTTGATGAGGTGGTGAGGTTACATGGAGTTCCAAGGACCATTGTATCTGACAGAGACACAAAGTTTATGAGCCATTTCTGGAGAACATTGTGGAAGTTGCTTAACACAAGGTTATTGTTCAGCACCTCCCATCATCCTCAAACAGATGGACAAACTGAGGTGACTAACAAGACCTTAGGAAGGATCTTGAGGTGTATAGTCAGTAAATCTCTCAAAGACTGGGATTTAAAGCTGGCTCAAGCAGAGTTCTCTTTCAATAGAGCTCCATCAGCAGCCACATGCCACTCCCCCTTTGAAGTGGTCTATGGTACTAACTCCTTAATGCCTTTGAATTTGTCTAATGTGTGCAGGTCAGAGATCCACTATGATGCCAAGAAGAGGGTGGAACAAATGTTGAAACTTCATGAATCAGTCAGAAAACAAATTGAGAAAACTAATGATCTATACAAAAAGAATGCCAAGGTTCCTAAGGTCAAGAAAGACTTTGCCCCAAGAGATTTAGTATGGATCAATCTAAGGAAAGAAAGGTTCCCTTCCAAAAGAAAGAAAAAGCTGGAGCCAAGAGCAGATGGTCCTTTTCAAGTCATAGAGAGGATAGGTCCTAATGCCTACAGAATTGATCTACCAGGAGACTATCCAGTTCATGGGACATTCAATATTGGAGATCTTAGTCCCTTATATGAAGACTCTGAGGGAGAGGAAGACACATGCTTGAGGTCAAGCCCTTTTCAACCTGGGGAGGCTGCAGCAGGAGCTCACCCAAGGGGCCTTGATGATCAAGCCACAAACATGACCCCATGACTCCCTCAGATGGAAGCTCGAGTCACAAGGTCCAAACAACAAGCCATGACAAGCCAAAATCAAGCCAGGCCGAGCCAAGTCATTGAGGAAGATAGTCCAGGGCTCATCAAGCCATGCCAAGTTCCTACTCAGTCCACATTACCCACACAAGACAGAAACAATGTCAATCAGAACCAGGCAGACCAGTCAGCAAACCCAGCACCAAGGAGGTACACCAGAGCATCCCAGCCACCCCCACCATGGCCTACCATCAAGCCAACCCCCTAATCAACAAGTTTGTCCAGGATAATCCCTTTTTAAGTCTAGCAAAAACTCAAGTAACAAGCAGCCCAAGTTAGAGTCCAATGAACATTAAAGCAGAGAAGGTACAAGTTCAGATTGTGGCTTTCCTTTTGCTTAAGTCAACTTTTCCTCGCCCAAGGCAGGTTTATCTAAGTCCTAATAAGAGTAGAGAGTCCCAAGGAGCAACAAGACATCCAGGCAAGGCAGAAAGACAACCAGAGCAACAGATTTCCATTTCAGGAAAACTCCAAAAAATGCTTTATTGCTTTTTGTTCAGTCTGTTTTGTGTCTTGTGTCTGTACTTTATAGTTGTTGAGCTCGTCTTTTTGTGAGGCTCTTAATTAGTGTCTGTTATAGTAGTTTAGATCATAAGCTGGCCCTTGGATGATCTGTACATCCAATGGTTCACAAAATGTCAGCCTCCCTATATAAGGAGGTCTTTGTATGTTGTTTTAATAATCAGACTTTTATGAATGAATTAACTTTGAGAAATCCCTCAAATCTTTCAAACTTGTGCTAAGAGCTGTAGTTTGAGTCAAGCCTGATACATCTTCAAGGTGTCTGATTAGTGTCTTGCTTTGTGAGTCATGTTAAATCTGTGCCTTGCTGTGATTAGCTTGCTTGCTGATTGAGCCTAGTCTAGGGTGTTTGTGCTTTGCTGTAACACTTTAAACCTGTCTCAGAACTAGTCTTTGAGTCCCTTTTCTTGTGCTTTGCTGTAGGGGAGTTTCTCTAAGTCATATCCTTTGAACATTAGTTAATATAAACCATTCTCTCTAAAATAACCTCCATTTCTGTCTATGTTTGTTTTCAGTTTAAGTAAGCTTAGTTAAACTTCTCTTAAACTCACAAGCCTTAGTAGTTTACACTCCACGGGTCAAATACTATCACATGGTAATAATAAACTCAAAACCGTCTTTAAACCGTCTTAAACTTAAGACAGATGATGTCCGTCTTAAATGAGAATTTGTGAATTTTTTAAGACTTGCAGACAATTAAATTATACAAGTACTCCCTTTGTCATAATCATTTGTTCGCCTTTGATTAAATTGTCTTTCACAAACAAATATCTCTCACAAAAAATATAAAAGACAAACAAATAAAAAAGACGAAGGGAGTACAAGATCGTGAAATAATACCAACACTTTTAAAAAAAATCATTGAATTTATATATCGAGCTAAGCCGTGACAAAATATGGGCTAAATTGAAACGGGAAAATTTCAATTAAGATTTATAAATATTCCAGATATAATAAGGGGATTTGAGTACCGACGGCTTAAACTAGCTCGCAAAAGAGATTATACCGTTGAGTCGATGACTTGAAGTTTATTTTATCTCTTTGTGTTTTTAAGAAATATATACAAATCATACACAAATTATAAATATAAAGGTAAGGGTATTTTGGTCCAAACGATGTGATGAGGTCCTTAAAGCTACATAATAATAATTGGGGTCCTTAAAGCAATATATGAGGATAGTTTGGGTCCTTGTGATGTGGTTTACTCGATAGAGAGATAAGCATGCAACAATTGCATATATGATGAAGTGGTTAAAATAAGAGTAAAAATTGTCCTCTTATCTTGCTTGAGAGAGCCGGCCACACCACCACATGGGTGGTGTGTTGTCCTTTTCATTTTGTTCTTAACAAAGCATTAGAGTAGAGTATAGGTTTCTAGGCATTATGATTGTGTTTTTAACAAATAACAATCACAATTACCCTAAAACTTACTTACAAAACCAGTTTAGGCACTTAAAATGTAGTCCATTTTATTTTTTGTGATTTTGTCATTTGTCATATTTGTCACATATGTGACATGTGACATGTAACATGTAATTTTAGCTTATAAATGTGCATTTAACTAAATTAAATGCAATTTCATTACAAACAAATTAGACTTAACTTGTTAAATCAATCTTATAATTACATGTAAATAAAATGGGTCATCTCATATTTGGTTAATATAATCGGTTAATATAATCTACATCAAATTGTAATTATAGTCAACAAATTTGGCTTATCTCAAATGTTTCATAAACATTATGCATTCTTGAGTAATATAACAATTAAATTACTAAACAGAATCTTATTTAATCATATTACAATAAGATATACTTCTCACTTATAATTTAAACTTTGTTCAATTTAAGGGATTAATTAATTTGTATCGCTATACAATTAATTAACTTACATAATAATAGGATTGTCCTTTAGGTGTGACCTTAAGGGATCAATTGATCACCACCGTCGTACGAAAGTAACGTCAAACTCTAGTGAGCCAATCGTTACCCATTAATGTTGACCAGTTTACTATAATATTTGTCATCTCTTTGTATTCTTATTATTGAGATTTAATTATGTTATCACACTATTTTTAAGGACATATACTCGAACATCATCAAATATGACATGTACACTTTCTTCCATTTTCATAGTTTGTTTATGGTACACTTTATAAGCCTTACTACGATCCGAATAACCAACAAAAATAGCCTCATCACTACGAGCATCAAATTTACACAAATTGTCCTTGCCATTATTGTGAGCAAAACACTTGCTTCCAAAGCATTTAAAATAGGCAATATTAGGCTTTCTACCTCATAGTAATTCATAGGGAGTTTTGTTTAGCATCTTACGGATCATAACACGGTTATAAATGTGGCATCATGTATTGGCCGCCTCGGCCCAAAAACGTTTTGGCACATTACTACTAATGAGCATAGACGTAGACATATTTTCAAGAGTCTGATTCATGCGCTTTACAACCCCGTCTTGTTGAGGTGTAGCACGCGCGGAAAAGTTATGGCTAATACCATGTTCATCACAATAAGTTTTAAATGATGAATTTCGAATTCGGTTCCATGGTCGGATCTCAATGAAATGAGCTTTTTATCAAATTTTTTTTCGACCATTTTCAACCAAATTAAGAATTCATCAAACGATTCAGCTGTACCACTTAAGAAAAGTAGCCAAACATAACGTGAAAAATCATCAACAATCACACACAAAAAACGACTACCGCCTCTACTTCTTATATGCATAGGACTACACAAATCAATATGAAGAAGTTCAAGAGGATTTGAAGTACTAATAAATCTTTTGGATTTCAGAATTGAACTTGTTTTTCTTTAGCACAATCTTCACACAATTTATTGAGGTCAAATTTCATGTTGGGAATGCCATTTACTAGATCGAGACGTCTAAGAATGTTCAATGTTCTAGAGTTTACATGTCCTAATCTTTTATGCCAAAGCCATGAGTCATTATTTAAAGTGCTCATACAAGATAAGGTTTGACTAGGCAAGGCACAATGATTAGTCAAGTAAACGTCTTTAACGCGTTTTCCTTCCAAAATAACTTCCCTTGTATTTCCATCTAGCACACGACATTCACTAGCACAAAACTAAACATTATTACCATTATCACACAATTGAGGTATGTTAAGGAGAATGCTTCAAACCTTTGACAAGCAACACTTTGTCGACACAATGTGACGATAACTTACCAACCTTTCCAATTGCAATAATTGCACCTTTTTTATAGTCGCCAAACGTCACGGTGCCACCTTTGTAGGCTTGTAGTGAGACGTCATGTGACAAGAACATCCACTATCCAAGTACCAATTGTTGCGCCTCTCACTAACGCCTATGAGATATCAAACATTTAGTTTAGGAACCCAAATGAATTTGGGCCCCTTCTTGTGAATCGCATCAACAATCAAATCCTTTCGGATATGTGACTAATTAGCAAGTTTAATGTTTTTGTTGATGTTGATGTTATTTAATCTTTTAAATAAACCATTAAAGACATGACCGGTCTTGTCAAAATAATTGCAAATTATATATTCGGGAAGACCAACATATTTTCTTTTTCGAAAATCAGTTTTGCTTGGGTCTTGGTTTCGAACGCAACAATGAACATTACTGTTGTGCTTGAAACCAAGTCCAACCTTCTTTTCAGCATGTTGGGACTGACTTGTGAGAAAGTCCAAAATAGTTTGTCTTCCTTCCCAATTCTTGTAAAACTCTTTTGCAACAACTATCTCTTTATTCAAGTTTTCAACTTTCGCAAGAAGGTCAATATTAAGATGTCGTACTTTGTCAAAAGCAGCTTTAGCATGATTATTTTCATCTACTAACATTTCATTTACTTCTTCAAGACTCTTAACATGATTCTGACACGAGGTGATGTTTTTTAACAGAGAGTCACGTTCATTAATTAAGTTATCAACTTGTCGAATTAATGACTCATTTTAAGTTTGAACAACAAATGTCACAGTGAAATTAACTGTGACATTAGACATACTAAATTATTTAACATGAATAGCATTTTCTTTCTTTAATCTCTTGACTTCATTTTTAAGAGAATGTATGATGTTACTCTGTTCTAACTCATCAAGATACTTTTTTAGACAAACGTTTTCTTATGCTATGTCTTCAATTTTAGTTTGCATAGCTTCAAGTTTCTCATTATCTTCATGACATTAGTCAATTAAAATGATCTAACCTTTGCCTTGAGATTATTTACCTCATCATCAGAATCATGGTCAGAATCGTCGGAATGTGCCATGAGACATTTGGCGGACACTCTCTTTGAAGACTTGGGAACATCAAGTTTTAGAAGAGTTGTCATACAAACTTTGGCATCTAATTCTTCCTCGGAAGACTATTCTTCCTCGGAATCAGACATACCCCAGATTGCAGACATGACTTTGTTTTTGTATTCTTTCTTTGCAAAATCACGTTTCTTGAAAAAATGTTTTTAACTATAATTGTTGAACTTTTTATGATGTTGTTCACTGTTTACATCCGCCATATTTCGTGAGTACATATCTCGCTCGTCATCTCCATCATCTTCCTCATCACTTAAGGTTGATTTGAGTGCGAGGCATCTAGCTTTAGAGCATTCACGCAAACGCTTCATAAGAGTTAAGGTGGATAAATCTTTGGCTTCCTCAATAGTCGTCACCTTCGGTTGCCATTTATCACTTAGGCTTCGAAGGATCATTCGAACTATATTCTCGGATTCAAAATTACGACCAAGATTCTTAAGTTCATTGACAATACTAGAAAAGCAAGAAGAAAGATCATTTATTAATTTGTCACGTTTCATATTAAAGATCTCATAATGTTGCATGAGAAGGTCAATACGAGACTTCTTAACTTGAGACGTTCCCTCATAAGCAAGGCTTAACGTGTCCCTAATTTCTTTTGCCGAGGTACATCTGGAAATCTGGTTAATCTCTTGTTCACTGATGTCATATTGAAGGATGGACATGACTTTAGAGTTTTTATCGACTTTACGATCATCGGCCTCAACATAGCTTTCCCCACATTTTACGGTACTAGTCCCATCAGGGTTCGTGACCGTAGAACACAAGGCTCTGATACCAATTGAAGATTCAAAGGCAAGAACACCTAAGAGGAGGAGGGGATGAATTAGGTGTTTATTTAAAAAAATTTAAGCTTAATTAAAAGCTTATAATAAAACTCTTTGGATACATAGACAAACCTTAGATGAATGGGGAAGCTGATACTTAGAACTAGAAAGTTAGAAGTATACAACAACAATTCAGCAAGCAGATATCACAATGGAATCAACACTGAATTCAGAGTGTAGCGGAAATAAAAACGTAAATAGACAATACTCAAAGATGATTTTTAAATTGGTCCGGTCACTACTTCGCGACCTACATCCAACGTTATTTTATTGAACATCTTAGAAGTACACTCATACAATATAAGACCTCGAACAATAAAACAAGTCCCCAACCTATTCCGGTTGCTATTTGCTTAAAGCTATTCCGTAATAAGACTTGTGCTCAAAGCTACTCAGCTAAGAGACTTCCCCAGCCTACTCTGGTTGCTAATTGCTCAAGGCTACTCTGCCAAGAGACTTTCCCAACTCTCTCGAGTTGCTAGTTGCTCAAGATAAGTCTATTTTAAGACTTGTTCTACTCGTTTGTTACAAGACTTGTGTTTCTCAATATGTTCACAAAATGAACGGTGGAGAAAATGATTAAGTACTATCACGAGATCATCAAACTTGATAAGTACATTGTGCAACGAACTAACCCACAAGAAAAAGACTTAAAACATTTTGCAAAAGATTTAAAGTAAGAATGATAAACGGTTTTACAAGCTTTAAAATCAAAGTCGATTTCTTGTTTTCAACAGTTGAAAAGATTTGAAAGTTAAGACTCAAGTTGATAATTTTTGCAGACTAGAAAATGTGAAGTATGATGGGTATTTATAATATCTAAGTAGTATACTTAAGCATCATAAACATACATACAAAACAACCTATGGTCTATATTATACTCCCTCCTAGTTTACATGTGCTTCCCTTTTATTTTGTACACAAGGATTAAGAAAATGAATTTGCACCACATAAAACACACTACCCCACATACAATTGAATTTGGACCACACAAAAGCTTCCGAATAAGGAAATAGGAAACAACACCAAACTAAGCTCAATAAGGAAATAGGGAACAACAATCAAACTAGGAGGGAGTAATATTAAACAAGAGACTTGATCAATACTACATTATGGACGATTTCTTGCCCAAGTAAACCGACTTCTTCCTCTAGAAATAGGTTTACTAGTGTAAGAAATGCTAGCTCGCATTTTTCAGAAATGGGTAAGAGTTTTCATCAAGAAATGAGCAAATTTAGTTAAGTTTATGGGAACCATAAATTTTGCCAAAATTGGAAAAAGTAAACAACCCATTTATAGTATATCTTTTCTAACAAGAAGACTCTAGTGCAAGACACAATTATCTTCAAAAAGCATTTGATAAAATCAGTTTCTTTGAAATGTAAAATGCCTTAGACGATTTACAAAGCATACGAAAGAGTTCAAAATATTTCAATATTTTCTTTCAATGACGGGTCAGAAATCACTGTGGAATGCATAGTGGATTTTGAAGCACTTTGCACTTATACTAGTTGAACGATCGCAATTACAATACCATGACACACTAATGACAATCTTCATCTTGATGACTCTTGGACATCTTGATTTGGCAAATGGAGCATCCATCACTATAAGATTAAAACTTAAGAGGCACATATTATATAAACATATGAGGTTAATTTGTCTTAAGGCGTCATCAACAATACTAATCTAAAAATGGTCTCAACAGATTAGAGACTCCAATCCATAAGTTCAGGATCACGAATGCAGCTATGGATACGATAGTCCTTGGTATCCATACTAGCATCCCTGTCCAAAACAACATCAGCAGCAGAGTGGCAAGTAGTTCCGCCTTTGTCTCAACTCGTGAACACAAGTAGGGTGTGAAAACAACAGCTACTAGCTCTGCGGGATGTTGGGACGACAAAAACAGCTGGAGTCGGACGTCTAAGAAGTCACTGTAATTGTTGACATTTGCGTGTACGCGCCGAGTCCAAAGAGATGATGCGACTCTTCTTAAGTTCCGCGGGGGAAGTGCCGACCACTTGCCCTATAAGAATTGATGTACGAAAACAAATAAAACAATAACGTACATATAGATAAAGCATAGAGAGATTTTGTAAACTTTTACCCTGTAGAACAGTTAGATAACCAATACCAAACCCTCCAAGGAAACAAAATAGAAGGCATAGGTTCTTTCCCTGGTTAAAACTTCAAGTTATAAATTTTATTGCTATAATATAATATCAATACTTATTTTATAAACTTCGTTTACGAATTCAATCCATAAATTTTATTGTGATAATATAATATCAATACTTATTTTATAAATTTCGTATACGAATTAGTTACCTTGACGGTTTATATATATATATATTATATATATATATATATATAATATATATATCATATTATATATATATATATATATATATAGAATTGGGATCCGGTGAGAACCACTAAGATAATGAGAACCGTGAGAACTCCGCCTTCCGAAATTTATTTTTAAAAAATAAGAACATTTTTGGGTTCGGCGTAGAATTTTATGGTTAGATAACATACATCTTGGTCAAAAAATTATAAGTTACTGACGGAAATTGAGGTGAAACACGATTTATTAATTTTCATGCACCTAGTAGCCAGTTTCATGCATCTAACTATTTTCATGCACCTAGTGCTCATTTTAATGCATGTAGAGCCCGTCAATTTCATGCACATAGTAACTATTTTCATGCATTTAGCAATTTTCGTGCACCTATTGCTTTTTTTCACGCATTTAGAGTAATTTTAGTGTACAAATTGAATTATGTACATTAAGTACATATTTTTTAATATAATCAATTAATTTTGTTTAATTTCTGCAAGTATTTTGCTTGAATAAACTAAAATAATGGTAAATGATCCAACAAAACTTTCGAAACAAGATTTGGTGGAGATTTAGTGAGGGTTCTCACGGTTCTCATTATGTTAGTGGTTCTCACCGGATCCTGACCCTATATATATATATATATATATATATATATATAGAGAGATGGGATCCGGTGAGTCCACCTAAATATTTGAGTCCATGAGTCCTAATTATATGATGACACGTGGCACTAAACAAAATCAGAAATTACACCCAAATCAATAAAAAAATTCTATTACATCCGTATTACACCCAAAACCCATTACCCAAAAAAACTTTCTCTCTCCTCAATTTCAAAACCCAAAAACCATCCGTATTCGCGCATTTCTACTAGAATTTCAACTGCATTTCTACTCGAATTCAACTGCATTTCTACTAGAATTCAACTCCATTCACCAATGTGTGATCATAATCGTTGAGGTAAGTTCTATTTTAGTATTTTTCTCTGTTTTTTTTCCAATTATAATCGATTTTCGTTAATTATTATAGTGAATTTTGGTGATTTCGTCCATATTTCGTCCATATAGTGAAACCTAGTAGAAATTTGGTCTAAATCATTTCATTAATGCTGATTTTTTGCGAAAATGATGTTTATATAGTGATTTTGAAGATTTTCGTGAGAATTAATTTCATAAATTAGGTTTAATTGAATAAATTAGGGTTTGTAATTGCATAATTCTGGAAATGATAGTTTAATTCTGGATATTGTTGTTGTATAAATGTGATATTGTTGTTGTATAAATGTGATATTGTTGATGTATAAATGTGATATTGTTGTTGTATAAGTTTCTTCCTCTATTGACTATAATTAGGACTCATGGACTCAAACATTTAGGTATAATTGAATAAATTAGGGTTTGTAATTGCATAATTCTGGAAATTAGAGTTTAATTCTGGATATTGTTGCTGTATAAATGTGATATTGTAGTTGTATAAAAGTGATATTGTAGATGTATAAATGTGATATTGTTGTTGTATAAGTTTCTTCCTCTTTGGCTCTTAGGTACATGGTGAATATTGTATCTCAGCGTTTTGTTGATTTGGCCTTTATGATATTGTTTTGTATACAAAGTGATATTATTTTCTATGCAGTGTGATATTGTTTTCTATGCTGATTTTTACATAAATTTGATATTGCACAGCTTAAATGAAATATTTCCATTTCTTAAACTTAAGTATATTTTTTTCACAATAACAATATCACACATTATGAAAAACAATATCACACGTTAGGAACAACAATATCACTTTTATATACACTTTTATTATACTATGATATTGATTGATAGAAATGTGTTGTTTGTATATTGTGATTTAATAGTTTGTTACTTTTAATGCAGTCATTAATTATCAAACAACATGAAGTTGATAATTGCACACACAGAGGAGCCTATGAAAACGAAGGCTGATGGTGACGAAACATTAAAAGTAATGCAGACGGCAATTTTAACTAAACAAAAGAGGAAGAAACCACAACCAGTAAATAATGAGGAAGAGGAGGAAACACCAGCTAAGAAGTTGAAGTCTGCCAAAAAAAAGAATAGCAAAGATGAAAAGAAAATGACTCTGCTGAAAGAAAAAGAAATTATAGAGCAGCCTGAGTTGAAAAATAAAAAAGCAAAACCAATTCAAACGAAGTGTAGGCCGGGGCAGTTGGTTGAGTTGATTGACGGACTTACTGATGGCCAAAAGAAAGCTGTTATTGAAATAGGATTTGGAGGCTTGTTGCATCTAAAAGTGACTAAAATTCCACATAGAATTATGCATTTGATTTTAAAGGCCTTCGACCATACATGCGACATGTTTAGAACAAAGAAGATGGAGTTTCTTTTGACGAAAGATGATGTCTATGACATCTTTCAGCTACCTAGAGGAGGAAAGCAGGTAGTGCTTGCGCAAACAGGTAACACAGTTTCTGTGACGGACACCAAACTGAAAAATGAATGGAGGTTAAAGTTTGATGTAAAGTGTACATCCGATCCAATTTTGGTAAGTAGAGTCTTTGAAAGACTAAAGCAGTGCAAGGAGCATGGAGATGAGTTCAGACAACTGTTTGTGAGGTTTAGCTTGTCCGTTTTCTTAGCACCGACTTCAAATAAAACACTTGATTTGAAGTTGGTGAAGGCTGTGCAGAATGTTGAGAGCATCCCCAAGTACGATTGGTGTGACTATGTTTTCAGGGAGATGGTCAGATCTATTAGGGTGTGCAAACTGTAACACCCGGAAATGTACCCTATTTTTCTAGTAGAAATATTTTACGAAATCTTTTCAGCAAATTTAAGTTTTAATCTATAATTTTATGTTCCGAGTCGAATTTAGAATTTCCGAGTTCGTATTTGGAATTTCCGCGAGATTCCATGAGAATCCCGTCTTAGAGGCAGTTTGACTTTTCTTGACTTTTGAGTCATCTTTGACTTTTCTTATTTTAGTCGTCTTTGACTTTTCTTGACTTTTGAGTCGTCTTTGACTTTTCGTGACTTTTGAGTCGTCTTTGACTTTTCGTGACTTTTGAGTCGTCTTTGACTTTTCGTGACTTTTGAGTCGTCTTTGACTTTTCGTGACTTTTGAGTCGTCTTTGACTTTTCTTGACTTTCAAGCCGTCTTTGACTTTTGTTGACTTTCCGACTCACCATTTACTTATACTCCCTTAACCTATTTTCATTCAACACAAACACATAAAACCCTTTCTTCTTCCTTAAGCAAAATCAAACCTTGCCTCCCTCTTGATTTCGATCTTATAATTCGCATAGATCATTCGTTCTTTGACGGAATTCACATAAGTTCGTCTTATTCTTCCCCTCTTAGCTTCCTCTATCCGTATTGGTAATAAAATTACCGTCTTTCTCGCTTTTTAAATTATCCGTCTTTCTCAAGGTGAATGATATTCATCTTTTATTATCTAATTGTATGTAGGTGGAGACTAGGAAGGTTTAGAAATCGATTAAAGACGCGAAAAGGTAACGTTGAAGGGTTACTCGATATC